>JAAXCT010002150.1:0-92669 GCA_012490785.1 Eragrostis nindensis | reverse complement strand
TATATATCAAAATGTGAGGCAATCTGCACCATTGATTTCAGCAAATCAATGGACCCTAAGAACTGGGTTGTGGCTGAAGTATCATTATTGGACTTCAGATTTCATCCTCCATGTGGAGGGACAGCCCAACAAACTCCCCCCCCCCCCCCCCCCCCCCCCCCCCCCCCCCCCCCGACATCATGGAGGGTCTCATTGGCTTCCGGCAGCCATGCCAGCGATTTCACAGCATACCTTGAGCTTCCCTTTAGTCACCACCTTAGTCAACATGTCAGCACCATTGTCATTTGTGTGAACCTTCTCAACATATATTTCCTTTGAGTACAGCACATCCCGAATCCAGAGATATCTGACATCAACATGCTTTGACTTAAAGTGGAGGCTAGCATTCTTGCATAAATGAATAGCAGTTTGGTTATCACAAAGTAGCACATACTTGCCTTGATCAAACCCAAGTTGAATCATAAACCTTTTCAGCCACAATAGCTCTTTTGCTGCCTCTGTCGCTGCAATAAACTCAGCTTCAGTTGAAGACAATGCCACATATTTTTGCAACTTGCTTTGCCATGACACAGCTCTCCCTACATAAGTTACCAAATAACCTGAAGTAGATTTTCTACTACCAACTTCCCGGCCATATCTGCATCTGTGTATGCAACCAACTCAGGTTTGCTTCCACCAAACTTTCAACCTTCTGAGGCATAAGGAACATGCTGCATTTCCTTCTGCATCTTCTCTCGGTAGAAGGGCATTGCTTGGTGCTTAACTTGAAATGAGCTGCAAGAGGACAACTCACAGATTTCGCACTGTCCATTCTGAATTTTTGAAGTATTTTCTCAATATAATTCTCTTGAGACAAGTACAGCTTGTTGGAACTTCTGTCTCTCTCAATTCTCATCCCGAGAATTGCTTTGCTGCCCCAAGTCTTTCATTGCAAAAGACTTGCTTAACTCTTTCTTCAGCTTTGCAATCCTAGAGACATTCTTGCCAACAATTAAGATATCATCAACATAGAGCAACAAGATGATAAAGTCATCACCTGAGAACCTCTGAATGTACAAACAATGGTCCGTGCTACACGCTTGTAGCCTTGCTCCCCCATAACTGAATCAAACTTCAAATACCATTGTCTTGGTGCTTGTTTCAGGCCATAGAGACTCTTTTTTTCAGTTTGCACACATAGTCTTCTTTGCCTTTAACAAGAAACCCCTCAGGCTGATGTTGCTTCCTCATCCCATACATGTTGCTTCACTACATCTAATCCCAAGTGAGACTAGCTGCCAAGCCAAGGATTAGTCTTATTGATGTCATTCTCACAACCGGAGAAAAGATCTCATCATAATCAACTGCTTCCTATGGCCAAATCCTTTTACAACCAGCCTGGCCTTGTACCTTGGATGTGGGTGTGCTCTTCATGCTTGATTCTGTAGACCCACTTGTTTTTCAATGCTTTCTTGCCTTTTGGCAACTTCACCAACTCATATGTATGATTCTTATGCAAGGAATCCATTTCTTCTTGCATAGCCTTCATCCACACCTTCTTGTGCTCATCTTCCATTGCATCCGCAAAGCACTCAGGTTCTGAACTGTCAGATAGTAACACCACATACTCATCTAAAGGATACAGGTGGAAGGAACTCGATCTCTGCTGGATCTTCTGAGTGGTACTGTTGTGGATTTTCTGGTGCAGGTGGCTGCTGATCCGGATCATCAATTTCAACATCAAACTCATGTGTTGGTGTGACATCCGGCCAATTGTGATTAGGCCAAAGTGGACCATGTGCATGAGGAGGTGGGAGTTTAGTCCCACCTTGCTAGTCTAGTGGGAGAAAGGCCAACATATAAGCCTAGGTTGTCCAACACCCACCACCTTGGGTTAACCCTTTTACGTGAAGTGAGGTCGAAAGCGTAAAAGGTTGGTGGGACGAGTGGGCCCGCACAGAGTGTGAGCGGGTCCACCATGTTGGGAACCTGGGATGTTACAGTTGGGGAGCATTCTCATCACCTGTACCTTGCACATCATCATGTGCCTCATCTGCAACATCACCTTCAGCTTGTTGTGGATCTGGAGCTCCAGGAACTGGGTCTATATCAACAACTAGCTCTTGCTGAGGAATCTGATCCTTTGCCTTCACAATATCCTCAATTGTTTGGTCTTCAACAAATACAACATCACGGCTTCTCACAACCTTCCTTGCAATAGGATCAAAGAGCTTGTACCCAAACTCATCCAATCCGTAGCCAATAAAGATACACTGCCGTGTCTTCGCATCAAGGTTAGACCTTCATCTTGAGAGATATGAACATATGACTTGCACCCAAAACCTTCAGGTGATCATATGAGAAGTCCTTGTTGTACCAGACCCTATTAGGAACATCTCCCTGCAAAGGATAGCTCGGTGAGAGATCAATAAGATAAACTGCAGTCATTAAAGCCTCACCCCAATAATGCTTTGGTAGCTTTACATGTGACAGCAAGCATCTCACTCTATCCATAATTGTCCTGTTCATTCTCTCAGCAAGTCATTCAGCTGTGGTGTCTTCGGAGGTGTGACTTGGTGCCTAATACCTTGCTCCTTGCAATATGCACCAAAAGGACCAATATACTCTCCTCCATTATCAGTGCTATTGCACTTGATCTTCTTCTCAGTTTCTCTCTCAACTGAGGCTTGGAATGCTTGAACTTCTCTAACACTTGATCTTTGGACCTCAAAGTATAAGCCTAAACCTTCCTAAAGAAATCAATGAAAGTGATAAAGTACTTAGCACCACCAACTGATCTCACCGACATTTTGCAAATGTCGGAGTGCCCTAAATCCAGCAACTCTGGCTTCTTGTGAGGAGGTAGACTCTTGAAAGCATCCCTGTGCTGCTTCCTGCTAGGCAATCTAAACATTTCTTCAAATGCACACCTTTTACCGCTTTCAACAGATTTCCTTCACTAGCCTCATCCTCTTCTCACATCATGTGCCCAAGTCTCTTGTGCCATAAAAAACAAGGGTCTTCTTTCTCTAATGCATCACAGCACAGGTTAGCATAAACATGGTACAGAAATGCATGTTACATTTGCAACTACATGCTACCCTTGGTGAGCTTGTACTGACCATCTCATTGCTCGAGTACCCATCTAATCAAGCAACACTAGAAAAATGTTGAGTCAAAGTCCCTCACTGCCTCACTTGAGATAAGTTTGGAACCATTCGCAGCTCCAAATGCACATCTCCTTTCCAATGATTGCTGCCCTATCATTGTTGCCCATCTTCACAACACCAAAATCACTTGATGTGTAGTTTGTGAAGTACTCTCTATGAGATGTAGCATGTATAGTAGCACCGCTGTCCGCTATCCAGATCATCTATCACCATCACATGGTTGATGGCTGCCACTATCAGAAGCTACAGTGATATTCTCAACAGTGGAACTAGAACAACCCTCATTACCTTCATTTTCAGCAACAATGACAACATCATGTCTTCTATAGCTGAAGTAATACGACCCCCATCACTATCACTATCACTTCTTGCCTCTGAGCTTGTTGCTGTTTGCCCTTTTTCTTTTCTTTTTGCCACTTACGGCATTGCCACTTAATGTGCCCCTTCTTATGGCAGTGATGACACTCGTAGTCATCATTTACCCCTTGACTTGCTTCTACTGTTGTTGTACCTTTCCATTTTTAGCAATCCTTCTGGTTTCTTCATTTAATACCTTGGTCTTGACAAGGTTCCAAGTAACAACACCATTAGGGGTTGAATTACACAATGTGACTTTCAAAGTCTCCCAAGTGTCCGGCAATGAGCCAAGTAGCAGCAAGGCTCTAACCTCATCTTCAAATGTGATTCCCATTGAAGATAACTGATTTATAATGCCTTGGAAAGCACTAACATGTTCAGCCACAGGAGTGCCCCCTCGGTAACTCAATTTCATCAATTGCTTGATCAAGGACATCTTGTTTGTACCTTCCTTTTGGGCATACAACTCCTCCAATTGCTGCCATAGGGTGCGTGCATGTGTTTCATCACTAATATGGTTCAAAACATTATTATCATCCACCCATTGTCGAATGAACCCACAAGCTTGACGATGAAGAACCTTCCATTCATTATCGGATTTGTCATCCGGCTTCTCAGTGGCAAACACTGGCTTCCAATACTCTTTCACATAGAGCAGATCCTCTATCTTACCCTTCCAAGCTTGGTAATTTGAACCATTCAATGATATCATTCTGCTGGTATTTTCCTCCATCTTCAACACAACGAAATCAGCACCTAGACCAACTTAATGCAGCCCAAAACAGCCTGAAATTCAGTCACGGCTCTGATACCACTTTGTTGGGAAAACAGGCACTAATCAACACCAATTAACCCTCATCTTGTGCTGAACAATGAGGAGAACAATATCCAACAAGCCTGCAGCGGAAACAACAATCACAATGCACAAGAGACACAACGATTTACGTGGAAAACATCCTCGGTGTGAGGAGTAAAAACCACGGGACCAACCGGTCCATTCTAATTTCCACTATAATCAACAATGGGTACAATGGAGACTTCTCTAGAACCTCTAGAGGCTTACAACAGCAGCACCACACTCATCAAGTTACAAACTTGGCCACAATAGCAATACTCACGACAACTGGAGGTATGACAACAGCTAGTAGAGATGACACAGATTCTGTCCCCTTCGGTAATCAGTTCAGAACTCTCAAACTACAGCTCAACAGTGCACGAAATTTGGTAGGCAAGTAATTCCACGAGTCCTCTGTATACTGCCCAAAATTCAGCTCAATCCAACCACGTTTGACTACCCATACAATTCATCTACCAGAACTGCTCTGTCTGAAACTGCAGCAACCCGAACTGACAAAACACCTCACAAATCTGATGCTCCATGTTGGCGATCGTTAAACCATGTTTTGACCACCACCCTACCGGCAAATAAAAGCATATCACCAATATTCTCTGCATAGTAGATAGGAATAACACTACTCCACAAGTTTTGATGAATATTTGGATGCAGGAGTGAATAATGGAGAAAAGTGGCCCAGCCAGGGGAAATCCCTGATCGGCCGGCCCACCAGGAGGCCACAGGCCTCGATCTTCCTCCAGTGGGCTGGGAAACTGGTCCACCACGCATAATTGAAGGCCCAGCCCAGCAGATTCTACCGCCATTCTAGAAGGTGGACTAAATGGGCCAAAACTTGGCCCTTACTCCAGCTGTGCCGCCCCCACGACGCCACCGACTGGACAACCGTCACCAGGAGGCAATCAGAGACGCTCAGGAGCAAGGCGGTGGCGAACCGCCACATCGGGCGGCCGGCCGGCCCCTGCCTTGGCGGCCCTGCCACTCAACCTTCCGCTATAAAGCTCCCCTGGTCCTGATCAAGCTATAAAACACCCCTGGCCGGCTCAGAATCAAATCGCATCACATTTCATCCAAGTGTTTACTTCTTGTTTAGTAGTTACTTTGGGAGTTAGAGTAGAGTAGAGTAGAGTGAGAGCTCTCTCGGGCTTCCGGAGTCTTCTCGGAGTTTTGGTATAGCTCTTTGTATCCTAACTCTTTTAGAGATATTATTTTATTCAATATATATATTTTTATTTTATCTTTATTTATTTCTTTTAGTAGTTCTTTTCTATTTAGTTTATTTATTCCGTTAAGTAAGTGCTCGTAGAAGTCTTGTTGTGGGATTCGTGATTGTTGTCTAAAGAGTACGAGAGAGTGCCTCCGTCGGAGATGGCGTCCGCACTTGGTGAAATCTGTGCTCTATTCTTAGATGGGACTGCTCCGTTGATCAAGAGTAGTTCCTCTAGGCAGGTTGTAAGCATGAAGCTTAGAGCTTGGCCTATGCACGTTTGGCACCCAACCTCACGGAGGATGGTAGCCGCGAGTGTATGTGACGCTACACCGGTCTCTGTAATCCACCACGTCCGGGTTGGACAGGCAGGGTCTTAATTATTGCGTACGGTTTCCTAGGATGAACTAGCAGCATCGGTTCACATATCCTAGCACGTGCGTGCCCCGAAACGACATGACTTGTATGTGTATGAGCTTAGCTAGAATAGATAATCTTTGTAGACTTGACTGCTAGGAAGAGTAAATAATAGATAAACACATAGGAAGTTTTGACTCTATCTCGTTGCTCTCCCAAATGTATACTACGCTTTTATTTCTTTATCACTTAGGATTAGATGGTGTGTGCCAACCCATATTTATCATGCAACCTGACCCCCGTCTCAAGTATAGTTGATATATTGTTTTTCTCTAAATTGTGCAATGCATTGTTACTATTTAGTTTCCTTTCGCTCTACTTCCCTTCGGAAATATAAATACGATAACCCTGGAATACTCCCGGGTGAAATGCTACAATGGTGATCCGTGCACTTGCGGAATTAATGAATTTAATTTACTCGCATAAGAACCGCCAACAAGCATTTCTGGCGCCGTTGTCGGAGAAGTAGCAGCTAGGATTCTGAATAAATGCATTGTGTTTGTGAGAAAATAAGTATCACATACTTTTGCGGGCTTACCCTTGTCCTGTTTTCTTTTTGTGGAAATTTTAAACAGGACGTGCATGACTGGTTTTGACCTACCAGAAAACTTGTACCCAGATCCCAAACAGTTCTTGAGAAGGGTGAGGGCCAGGCTTACCCCTCCTCCCACCCACGCTCGGTCGAACGTTGTGGCTCTCGAAGTATCCCTTCCACCGACCGTTGAAAGCCCTCAATCTTCGTCAACGAACAACAACATGGGTGATACAGTCGAGAAGACGATCAATGACTTCTCCGCGCCAACCACGGAGAACATCCGCGTGGGACCCAACCCGCGCATTACCAACAAGGACAACGAGCTCAAGCCTGCCTTGATCAACATGATCCTGGCCAGTCCTTTCTATGGGAAGCCGTTGGAGGATGCAAATGCGCACCTCCAGAGGTTCCTGATGACGTGCAACACCTTCGCCATGAAGGATGCACCTCAGGACGCCATCCGACTGCAGCTTTTCCTGTTCTCTCTGTTGGGGAAGGTTCTCCAGTTGTTCTATGCGAACCAAGATTCCCTCGACACGTGGACGGCATGCTCCAATGCCTTCCTCGTCAAGTTCTTCCCGTCGGGCAAGACGACTGCCCTGCGAAACATGATTTCGGGCTTCCAACAACTCGCAGATGAGTCGACCGCGGAAGCCTGGGATAGGATGCAGGAGTACGTTCTCTCATGCCCTCATCATGGCATGGAGGAATGGCTCCTTATTCAGAGCTTCTACCACGGTTTAAGGCCGTCCGCTCGAGAGCACCTCGACGCCGCAGCAGGCGGCTCCATCTTCTCTCTTAGCGTGAAGAACGCTAAGAAGCTGATTGAGAAGGTGGCGGCCAACCAGACTCATGGTGAACGACAAGCGGCTACCACCAAGACCCGTGGAGTGCACCAAGTGGAGACGATGGACATGCTCGCCATCAAGCTCGATCAGCTGCTCCGCAAGGTGGACTCTCCACAGGACCTGCAAGTTGCGGACTCTCGCATGACTTGTGAAGGGTGCGGCAACGTTGGGCATATGGGCATAAATTGCCCAAATGCAAGAGAGGAATGTAACTTCCTCAACAATGGCAATGGGTACCGCTCCCAGAACAATTACGGCTGGAACTCCAGGCCTGACCTCTCCTTCAACAAGAATCAGGGAGGTAATAATGGTAATCTTTCCCGCTATGAGCCTCAATCGATCTAGTTGCCAAGGCAAGATTAATGACAGTATTAGTAAGAAGTTTCTTATTGCCGACAAGGCTTTAGAGAGCATTGATGCTAAGCTAGAACGTTCAGCACTGCTCTGCAAAACCAGCTGAGCCATAATAAGATGCTAGAGATGCAAATTGCGCAAATAGCTTCAGCTGTGCAGGCTCCTCGTGCGGTCAGATTCCCGGGACAGCGGAGATCAACGCAAAGGATAGTGTTAGTGCCATCACCACCAGGGGAGGAAGAGGTACTTTGGACCCACCATACCCCAAGGGTGCAGAGAGAAAGATACCAAACGCAGGCCCCAAGGAGAAGCTGGGCAAGAAGGTTCCCGAAAAGAAGGTCCCTGAAAGGGAAGACGCCGAGAAGGAGAGCTCCGAGGAGGAACCAACGACAGATCTTCCCGTTGAGCAGGCTCCACCCAAGGCAGCTCCTCACGAATATTTTGACACTACAGGCTTGCCTTACCCTGACCGCAGGAAGAAGCTCACCGTGGATGAGCGCTTCGATAAATTTGTTGAGGCTATCCCGCATATATATGTGCATATTCCTCTACTTGATGCCATGCAGGTACCTACTTACACTAGGTATTTCCGGGACATCCTCAACAACAAGCGCCCCATTCCAGCAATGGAGGTGGTAAAGCTAACAGAAGAGTGTAGTGCAGCCATTCTAAACATCCTTCCGAAAAGAAGAAGGATCCGGGGTGTCCAACCATCCCGTGTTCAATTGGCAGCCAGCATTTTTCACAGGCGCTCTGTGACTTAGGAGCAAGCGTGAGCGTTTTGCCCAAGACAGTATATGACAGGATAAATGTCCATTATCGCCAACGGCTATATGCTTGCAGCTTGCAGATCAGTCCGTTCGTCATCCTGCGGGTATAGCCGAAGACGTTCCCGTGCAGATCAGAAATTTCTTCGTCCCCGTCGACTTCGTTGTGCTCGACATGGAGGTGGATGATAGAACCCCTCTCATTCTTGGGAGGCCTTTCTTGAGCACCACCAACACCAACAACGACGTGGGGGCCAGAGAAATACATCTGGATTTCAACGGCAGGGAAGAGACGTTCAACTTCAGGCCCAAGGTTGAGCAATGCAAGCAAGTGAGGGTCATATAAGGAAGGACCCAAGGAAAGTGCAGAAGATTGAGATTACTCCACCCATGCCGCCGCCAGACAAGCTCATTGCATACATGAGAAATTACCTGGCAAGGGAGAGTGAAAGAAGGCCAGCCAACTATTAGAGGACTCCAAGGAGGATGCCCCAGCAGCCTGAGGCACTGCAAGCCCGTCTCGCTCCCCCACCGCAAGAAGGAGTAGGCCAATCACAATCGCCTAAGAAGAGGAGAGCTAGGCGCTCAAAGAAGAAGAAGGCAGACAAGGTATCGACCGAGGAGAGTACAACAAAGGCGCTTAAGAAAGAAATGATCGCCGCCACAAGCACAAAGAAGACAATCAAGGTGTGGTGGAAGAAAGAAAGAACCTCAACCTCGCCACATTCTCCAGCGAGCGAGGTCCAGACAAGCTAAACGACACGGAGAACGTCTAGCTCAAGACGTAAAAATGAGAGCCCTCCGATTGGGGAGGCCATCCAAATCGTTATCCTAGCTAGGCTTTTTTCTTTCATAAACCATAAAAACAAAATAAAAATGAGAAAAATATAAAAACAACAAAAATATTAGGTTCCCGACGATGTCCATTAGGGGCTAGCCACTTGTATCATCCTCACTCTTTTTTGCAGGTCAAGAAGGAGGAGGAAGCTCTAATCAAGCTTAAGTCTTGCAAAGACTCAAGTTTGGGGAGGGCCGACAGGTAAGAAGGAGTTCAACACTAGCTCGAGTCTTGCAAACACTCAAGCTTGGGGAGGACCCCCAGGTAAGTATTTCTAACTTTCTTAATAAATAATAAACTTCCTGTTTCGAATAAATGCTAGAATCTTGGTGATTTGCTACACTTAAGGGAAATGATGATCTAGTTATAAATTAGCTTCTCATGTGTCGCATAGATGCAACCTCTACTCCTGACATATGTGTTATTTTTATTTGAGCATGATCACATCATGAGTCTTACTTATTTCCGTGGGTTGATTTGTTACACCAAGTCTGAGCATTGCGGATTGTGATATGGCATGATTAGGACTTGTTGCAATTTCGTAGCATGGTCTCATCCAGAGATGTTTTTCTTTAAATTGCTGCAAGTACCTAAAAACCTTCTGTTTTGGCACACTTCTCTTAGTGTGAGGATTTATTTACCTACCAGAGCCATATCATAATATTCGAAACAGCCCCACTCATAAACATTTGTTTATGTATTGAGTTTAGTTAAGGTTTGTTGTACTCTTGAAACTAAGCACATCTAATTTTGGTCATAATTCCTTCGCGTGTGTTTTCGAAAATTTCTTTCTACCAAATAAAAAGGGGAATGTTTGGACAAATCAACCAGACATTTTTTAGAGTTTGTAAAATCATTGGTCCATCCAAAGCTCAAGAATATGTCAAAGTCTTTCCTTGAACCATGCAAAATTTTGGCCTCTTGCACCATGGAGTACTCAAAAAAAAAAAAAAACTCTATGGTTGCATGACAAAAGCAAAGGCTATATGGTTCTTACCATAAACATCTTGAGCAAAATAAAGGACCAATGTTTTCAAAACCCCTTCCACAAGTTTGAGTTCATTTTCTCCCCCTCCATCACACCTTTTCCTTATGACCAAAATACAAGGAGTTGCTATGTTGATTGAGACTCATTCTTTAGCTTTACAATATATACATGGCATTTGTGCATTCCTCACCAAGCTCCACAAACAAAGCCTCATTAGGTAGAAGGTAGGATGAGTGAAGCTTGTAGGAATAGACTGATATGAGGGATGGTAAGAGAAGTGCCGTCCAAAACGAAGGAGAATTTTTACACCTTACATTGCAGCACATAAAAACTCTGGAAGCGTACCTGCTAGAATTGTTTACTTGTCCAAAAGAGCCGTTCTAATTTTCAATGCTGCATGACAAGGTGTGACATAAAAGCCCCACGACTTTTGCAACACTCATAAATATTTTGTGCTCTCGTAAACTTACCACTGTTTAGGGAGTATGTTGTTGCAACTTTATTACCCATGGGGCGCTTCTTTGTAACTCCTGATCCGCCGGTACCCTGAGTTGAGTTTGCTCGGGATGAGCAAAGTTAAGCTTGGGGTGGCGGTAGTTAAACCATGTTTTGACCGCCACCCTACCGGTAAATAAAAGCATTTCACCAAAATTCTGTGCATAGTAGATAGGAATAATACTACTCCACAAGTTTTGGTGAATATTTAGATGCAGGAGTGAATAATGGAGGAAAGTGGGTCCAGCCAGGGGAAACCCTGGCCGGCTGGCCCCACCAGGAGGCCACAGGCCTCGATCTCCTCCAGTGGGCTGGAAACTGGTCCACCATGCATAATTGAAGGCCCAGCCTAGCAGATTCCACCGCCATTCTAAAAGACCAAAACTTAGGCCTTACTCCAGCTGTGCGGCCCCCACGACGCCACCGACTGAACAACCGTCACCAGGAGGCAATCAGAGACGCTCAGGAGCTAGGCGGTGGCGAACCACCACATCGGGCGGCCGGCGGCCTCCCTACTTGGCCGGCCGGCCTGCCTTGGCGGCCCCGCCACTCAACCTTCCGCTATAAAGCTCCCTTGGTCCTAATCAAGCTATAAATACCCCTGGCCGGCTCAGAATCAAATCGCACCACACTTCATCCAAGTGTTTACTTCTTGTTTAGTAGTTACTTTGGGAGTTAGAGTAGAGTAGAGTAGAGTGAGAGCTCTCTTGGGCTTCTGGAGTCTTCTCGGAGTTTTGGTATAGCTCTTTGTATCTTAACTCTTTTAGAGATATTATTTTATTCAATATATTTATATTTAGTTTTATCTTTATTTATTTCTTTTAGTAGTTCTTTTCTATTTAGTTTATTTATTCCGTTAAGTAAGTGCTCGTAGAAGTCTTGTTGTGGGATTCATGATTATTGTCTAAAGAGTACGAGAGAGTGCCTCCGTCGGAGATGACGTCTGCGCTTGGTGAAATCTGTGCTCTATTCTTAGATAGGACTGCTCCATTGATCAAGAGTAGTTCCTCTAAGCGGGTTGTAAGCATGGAGGATGGTAGCCGCGAGTGTATGTGACAACTACACCGGTCTCTGTAATCCACCACGTCCGGGTTGGACAGGCAGGGTCTTAATTATAGCGTACGGTTCCCTAGGATGAACTAGCAGCGTCTTAATATAGCAGGGTCTTAATTATAGCGTACAGATTCACCTCTCCTTCTTCTCCTCTCTTCTCTCTTGTTGTGTTCTCGTGTGCTGGTGTGGAATGGTCTCTTAAGGCTAGGGTTTTGTTCCCACATATATATCAAAATGTGAGGCAATCTCCACCATTGATTTCAGCAAATCAATGGACCACAAGAACTAGGCTTGTAGGCTGAAAGTATCACTTGTTGGACTTCAGATTTCATCCTTCATGTGGCGAGACAGCCCAACACCATTGAGTGCAACCGAACAAAAGACCTATAACTCTACAGGCCGGATTTCATTGGAAACAAACAGAGAAGAACAGGGGAACAAGCGGACAAGCAGCCGTTCCAATCCGCCGACAAAACCTGCTTAAAAAATTAGAAACCTTGTGTTGGAAGTAAAATGTTCCTGATTCAAAGCTCGATTTTTCTACTAACACTAACCATGATGTGAATCGCAGTCAATGCATACAGATTGATATCCATGGTCCTCTGCAGTATCTTTATTGCAACCACAATACGCAACGCATGTGAAATTTTTTAAAAAATAATATTTTTTTATATCAGGAATTGCAGAAATAATACTGAAAATGAAAAATTACAAAATAATACTCAGTCGCGCGTTGGTTGCACGAAAACATGGTTGTCGTGCGTTGGTTACACGAAAAAGGGGTAATCGTGCGTTGAACACACGAAATACGGATTGTCGTGCACTGGTCGCACAAAAATAGGAGTAGTCGTGTGTTGGTTGCATGACAACTGGATTTTGAGTCACGGGCGTGCGAAGAATCGGCTGGAACTGTTGGGGACAGAGTAGTCATGCGCTGGTCGCACGAAAATAGGTAGTCGTGCAACCAACGCACGACTACTCCCCTTCTCAATGACAATGATGATCAAGAAGACGATGATGATGATGAAAATTGGTCCAATAATCCCATCCCTGATGAATGGAACAGGGAGGATAAAGCGAGGATGGAAGTTATGGACAACCGTGGTTCCCGTGGGAGTATGGGTCAAGCATGATTCAACTGAATCAGGTATACCCTAATCGTTCTGAACTGAAAGACGCTGTGGCGCGTTGGGCAGTGACATCGCTTAGAGAGGTGTATGTTGTGAACTCTAGCCCCGTTAAGTACAGTGTAAGTGCAGAAATGATGGATGCAATTTTTATGTTCATGCATTCAAGCCGAAGCACGAGACACACTGGGTGGCCTCTAGAGTTGTCGAACACAGTTGCACATTGGAAAATGTTGGTCGAAAGCACCGCAACCTCACTGCTAATTTGGTAGCAAATGAATTATTCTACGAGATCATCGATAAGAGGGACACAGAATATTCGTACATACAGCATTCCATCGCTCGTCAATTCAAGTATGAGATTAGTTACCAAAAGGCTTGGAGGGCAAAGCAGAAGGCCTTAGAGAAACGTTGGGGCACTTATGAGGCTTCATACTGCAATCTATCTCGTGTGCTTGAGATTTGAAGGCAAGAAAGTAATATAAGCAATCATACTGCAATCACACTGCAATCATACTGCAATCTATTTTTTTAATATAAGCAATGGATTCATTTATTACTAAACTAACTAATCAAGTGTACATGCTGTAATGCTGGGATGGCCCATTTTGAGGGTAGTGGCGGACAGACGTCGCGTGCATCGCCAGTGTCTAGTGGGTCCATGTTTTAGGACACAGACACTCTTCCTGACGTGATGACACAGGCCTACGGGGCTCCTCCGTTCACTCAGGAGACACAGGCAGACGTGGGTCACATGGAGGTCCGCCAGCTTCCCAGACGCGAGGGGCCCCACCGGATTATTACACTCCGTCGGCATACGATCGTCCTCATGGTGCTCAGGGCAATGAAGAATAGGTCCCACCTTCCGCACGCAGGCCAAAGCGTGGGAGAGCCAGGGGTCACGGTCAGGGCAGGGGTCAGGGTTGACTACTTGACTAGTAGATTTCTTTCGTTATTGTAATATTCAGACCTTAAGCATTACCTATCTTTTATTATTAACTTCTGCACTGCGACATGACTACACAACCTTTAGTGACGTGACGACACGCATTATTGTTTTCGTACGGCGACACATCCATTCACAGGCAACTTTGCAGAGCGTCCGATGACATCTCTTCTTTTCTTTGTAGTCTTCGTCCATAGACCACGATAGTTATGGCTATAAAACGCACACATCGTCCGTCACCAGAATTTGTCCCACAGCTATGGAGTTTCCCAACGACCAACCCTTCAACAAAGAGACGTTACCTCTCAGAGATGGCTTAATCGCTCCTATGTGCCTCTATGGCACTCCATGCAGGCCAGTGAAGTCACTCGTTCTCGGTGATGACTACGGCAAGAGGCTTTGGATGTGCAACAACTACCAATATGACCCACCATCGCATGGTCTTTACTCTTCCGATGGGAGGCCAAGGGTAATTACTTGTAGTTCATCATTCTTTACTTGCACCGTTGATTTTTACTTACTAATACGTTCATAACATTGCAGTCCCCACCGCCTCTCTGTGAGTTCATCGAGTATGTCGACACTGAGCAGACACCAGAGGATATAGCCCATGTCTACCGTGTTGCTCAACGTGCAAGAAGGCATTGGCTTGATATGGTAGCTGAACAAAGGAGACAGGAGGAACGCAGGAAGATGAGGCAGGAGGAGGAAGAGCGTCGACGCAAGTACGAAGCGAACGCAAGCAAAGAGAGGAGGCAGAATGGAGGCGCAAACAAGAGGAAGATCGCCTGGCTCATGAGGCCCGCGAGGCCGAAAGGGGGAGTGTCGGCGTTCAGTAACCGGCCGACGAGTAAATTTGTGCGCGCTCGACGGCGATCAGATGATTTGTGTGTGACACGGTGGATTATACTGGTTCAGGCTCGCAAAGGCCCTACGTCCAGTTTGTGGTTTTGCTCGCGTTGCTCGTAGTAGGGGTTACAAGCGGTGATCGAGAGAGGGATTCGCTCCCAAGTCTCTGTCTTGGTGTTGTGTGTGTGTCTGTGTCCGTGTGTGAAGAGAGCTCTTAGTCAGTCCAAAAGCCTCGTCCCCTCCCTCCTGGGCCCAATCCTCCCTTTTATATGACAAGGGAGAACGGTTACAGACGGAGGAAAGGAGAATAGTAAAAGAAAGTAAAGGCGAGCGAAGGGGCGGTGGAGATGGAGTCGGGCCGTCCTCGTTGGTTCCGGTGGCTTCCGCCGCAATCCTCGCGCCGAGTCATGTGATGATGTCATCGGTGTCTTGTCTGGGCGCTGTGGAGCGCCCATTTCCTGATCCGCACTGTTAATTACTGTTGGTGCGCTGTTGATCTCTGTGGAGTTGGGTGACGGTCATTCCACGCACTGTTGCAACTGTACAGCGTACTTGGTGCGTGAATCCGCCGTTCCATGCCTGATCCGGATGCGACGCCCCCACTCAGCCGTACGTCAGGTATAGTGTACTTCCGCACCGTCCAGAAGTGGGCTTTGGGGCGTCGTCTTATCCGAAACTGCCCGGCCGTACACCTGAGTTTGACCAAAGCGTCCGTGCCGTTCCCGAGCTTGCCTCCTAGCCGTAGTGGTCGGGTTCGCTTCGGGTCGAGGCCCTGCGCCGATCCCGACCATGGCCGGAGCATATGGGCGGCGGACGGCGGCTGGCCGGCGTTTGGTCGGAGAAGTCGCTCGACTCCGTGGCGCCCGACTCCCGCCCGCGGGGAGTCGGGTTCGTCGCCACTCCCGAGCCGGGCTCCTTTAACGCTGGAGCAATCGTAATCCCGGGTGGAAACCGCGTCCATGCAGCCATGTGCGCCCGGGCTTTTAGCGGGCCGTGAGGAGTAGAGGTTTTGTGGGCTAAAGGCCGTAGTTGCGCCTTCCGCCCGACTGGACCACCGCACGGGCCCAGCCTTCCGCCACTCATCTGTGTATATGGCCTTTGGGTCTCGGCCAGTTTCCGCGCTCCGTATGTATACTGTATAGGGTACCTAGAAAATGGGTACCCGACAGTAGCCCCGAGTCCTGGCGAGAGCGCCGTGCTGTCGCCGGGACTGGTTCGGCTGCTTGACGCGACCTTTCATTTCGCCGGTGGGTGCGCAACGAGCGCACCCGCCGGGTGTAGCCCCCGAGGCTGGGAGCTAGTGGGAATCTAGCTTCCAGACTTCTCTCAGACTTCCTCAGCGTGACATTGCTGCGTGCTGGGTCGTCTGCCTGCAGCCATGATGACCGAGCCCCGGGCATCCTTTATGTCCGAGGGGGGAGTGCGCTTGCCCCGCGGGCAATATGGTGCCCGATGGACTTCTCCCTGTCCTCGCCCAGAGGGCTCGTCCAGAGGGCGCTGCCGCCGAAGCCTGCAGCCCACGGGCCGACTGTGGGCAGATTCCATCCTTCCTTCGTTTGTCGTGGTGTGTTGGGTTTATCCACGCGGCATCGATGCGGCAGAGTAGGGCCCTTTGGCTTCCGCAGCGGTCCTTCTACGCACCCGGTTCACGCTGGACCGCGCGGTGCGCCTATAAATAGGCCCGCATCCCTGGCCTGGTTTCTTCAAACTCACCATGTCTAAGTACCAGAAAACTTGTTCGCGCAAGGGTGCCTCAAAGGGAGGAGGAGGAGGAGAGGGCATCGCTCTCTCTGCCCCGGCTTCGCGCCTTTTGCCTCCTCCATCTCCGAGCTCCTGCCAAGATCTAGTTCCGGTGGTCGAAGCGGTTCCGCTCGCGGTGGTGCTTCCGGATCCGGTAGCCGGGAGCTCGATGCCCGAGTCGGAAATGCCCGAGGTCATCATCCTTTCCTCCGACGAGGAAGGAGATGACAACCCGAGCCAGGCGAACCAGGCCGGCCGTCGTCGTTCGGCCGGTGCTCGCCGGCACCGCCGCAGGTTCTCGTCCTGCTTTGGCGTTGCTCACCGAACCCGGAGTCATTCCCGCGAGGATTAGACGGGCTTCCGTCAACCCTCGGCGTCCCAGGAGTCGCTCCTGCGAGGATTACGTGGCCTTGGATTCAGCGCCGCCACCCTCGAGGTAGAGTCCTTGGCGCCGATATGCTGGTGCCATTCGCCCCAGGATCCTATGCAGAGAGTGGAGCCAGCACTGGCCTTCGCGCCGATGATGCTGGTGCCACTCACTCCTAGGAATTTTTGCTGCGAGTGGGTCCAGCATGGGCCTTTAGGCCTTCTTATCCGGCCACTTGTGGCCAATCCATGAATTCATAAGACTAATGTAATCTTCTTTCTTGTTATCGGTCTTTCGATCGACTTTGTACGAAGAAAACCATGAAATAAAGAGGCTTATTTTGCTGGACCCACTTTAGTTTGTGTTGCGACCATGCTGTTGGTCTCTTTGTGCGAATGCATGCCTTCGAGCCCCCGATCGTTTCGGGGGTCCGGCCGAAGACCGTTTCAACTTTGATCGTTTCTCCTTCCGCATCCTGTCGGGAGGATGGAGGATCGGGGCCGTCCGCACCATTCCTCGATGGTTCGATGGGCGGTGCCGGTTAAGTTACAAACGGGTTTGTTCGAGTGGCGCCCCGGTTTGCCCTTAGCGGGGACCCGGTTGAGACCAGCGGGGGTCGGTGCCATATGATCCGGGAGATTGTCCCATTTAGTTTCTGAGTCCGTTCGACCGGTCTCGGCGGCTCGTTGCCAGCTCTCGATGAGCAAACCATGGGCTTTTTTCGTCCTCGGACTCGGACGTATTCGACAGGGGCCCACACGCTTCGCGCATATGGGTACTGGCCGCTGGTGCCCCCCTTTGATTACCCCTTACTCTTGTTTGGCCCAGAGCGGCCGTCGAACCCAACGCTGGGCCGGCCTACAAACTCTTGGGCCGGGAATGGGCCGTCGGAGCGTGTACAGCTCCTAGCCACTTTACCTGGGGGCCCAAACCGGCTTCCCTACCAGTTGGGCCCATGAGGCGTCGGACGCGAGGCGTCGCGTCGCCTCTTGCCGGCGCGGATCTAGAGGCGCGGCGTTCGGACGGAACGCGGCGAAGAGGCGTGCGGTTTCTCCACCTGCATACGTTAGGGCGGAGGAGACGGAGGGACGCGAGATATAAGGCGGGAAACGGCACCGCGTCGGTTCGGCGCGTATAAATAGGCCATACCTATCCGGGGAGTCTTCTTGCGCACACCATCGCTCGTTACTGTTGGCTCTTCCTCTCCCCTTGCGATCGCTTCCGATTCCCCTCGCTCCGCGCCGCTTCTCGCCCCATTCGCCACCATTCGCCGCCCGATTCGCCATCGCCGTCGGTCGGCCCGATCCCGGCGTCACCCGCGCTCCCTTGTCCCGCTGAATCTGATGGCGGAGGGGGGAGACGAGTGGCCGGCGTCGGTGGTGACGCCGGAACTGCTGCGCGGGTTGGTTGCGAAGGGCCTCCTTCGTCCGCTGTCTGACGCGGTGGAGTGGATGGTGCCGTCCGAGCGGTCGCCTTCTCCGCCGGACGACTACGTCGTTTCGTTCTTCCACTTCCACTCCCGCGGATTCGGGATGCCGGCGCACCCCTTCTTCCGTGGGCTTCTGCGCTTCTACGGGATTGAGCTTCAGCACCTCAATCCCAACTCGATCGGCCACATCGCCGGCTTCATCACGCTGTGAGAGGCCTACCTTGGCATCCTCCCCAACTTCGATTTGTGGAGGTACTTCTTCAGGGCGTCGTTGCACACCGACCGCGGGCGAGTCCAGCTCATGGGCTCCGCGAGCCTGCGCCTCCGCGTGGAGCGGGCGCCGAGCTACATCACGTGGGTGCACACCTCCTCCAACTCGGGATGGCGCGACCGGTGGTTCTATCTGAAGAACGAGAGCACCGGCGAGCTTCCCAAGTTCACCAACGCCCGGCTGTCCGGGCTCCCTGACCGCTGGCACTGGGGTCTCGGGGATAGGGAGATTGCGGCGATCCAACCTCTCATCGATGCCGCGGCGGTGCTGCGCGACCGAGGGGTGTCGATGGTCGGCGTCACCGGCCACTTTCACTGCGTCCGCGTGCTGCCGTTGATGCGCCGAGCGCTCCCCATGTGGGAGATGACGCCGGACGCCGACCTCCGGGGGACGGCGATGGCGATCAGCGAGCCGTTGAGCCACCGTGAGATCGGGGCACGACTGTCGGAGGCGGCTGGCAAGTCCGCCCTGCACTTTGTCAACAACGAGTTCGAATGGCCCGTCGCGGGCCACCCCGCTGCGCTGCCGCACGCCGACGCGATTCGCTTCGTAAGCTTCTTCCCCACACCTTCTTGGCTGATTAGTATTGTCTGTTTAAGTTGAATGAACACCGAGTCCTTAATCCTCCCTTTGGGTGCAGCCGGGGTTGGCCGTTCGCCGTTCGACAGCTCCCTTACCCGAGGACGCGCACCGGCGAGCGGTGAACCATGCCCACGGCGAGAGGATGAAGCGGCGAAAGGACCGCCGCAAGACCCGGAAGGGACGCCTACGAGGCGAGGAGGCAAGACCGGGCGCGTCGCCGCCGGCGCGGCGAAGCGGTCGACACCGAGTCCGAGTTCGACGCGGACTCGGCACTCGACCACAGCAGCGGGGGAGCAAGCGACGGCGGTCACCACGACGACGTCATCCCCGATGATGACGGCGCGTAGCCGGTTCCGACGGGCGATGCCGCCGGCGAGGGCCAGGGACCCCCATCAGGTGGTTCCGGCGGCATCGTCACGGTCGTGACGCGTCGGTGGCCTCCGCGGGGAGCCGCGACGTCTTCGTGGCCTTTGCTGCTCCGGCCGGGACCTCATCCACCGCCGAGACGATCCCAGCTTCCTCGTCCGTCCCTGAGACCGGCACGGGGGCGGCCACAACGGAGGTTGCACCGGGAGCGACCCACCCCGGGGCCCGGCGAGTCGCGTCCGACCCCCGGCGAGGGGGCGCGGGGGTGGCGTGGAGCACATCCCCGACACGGTGCCGCAGACGGCCGCCGAGCAGGGCTCGGGGCGCCCGTCAGCGAGGCCCGCACGGAAGCGCAAGCGGTCCGACATGTAAGTTTGCTCCATTGTGTCTTTGTCGTAATTTTGTTTGTTTTCGTCTCTTTTTTGAATCAACGGTGCGTCTCCTTTCAGCCCCGCCCCGCAATGGGATGGGTCCCAGCTCGCCCCTCGCAAGGTCCCGCGGCTCGCCACCGAGCAGGGTCGGAGCCAGGAGGGTTCCGCTCCGAGGCCGGAGGACGCCACGCAGGGGCAGTCGGATGTCCTTGCGGCTCCGGGGGCGCGGAACGCGATGCGGCGGCGCAGCAGGGCTCCGTGCCTGCCTCGAGCGCAGCCCCCGACTCTGGGGGTCGAGCTGTCGAGTCCCGACAAGGGACCGCCCCACCACCTGCGCAAGGCGTCGCCGGCGACGGGGTCGGATCATCGGGGCTCGACCAGAGTCGGGTCCGTCGTCGTCGTCGAGGGCCGGTGGCGCTGGCGGCGCCACAGAGGCTCGTCGGGGAGCCGTCCCGCAGCCGAGGGGCGCGGCCGGCGACCCGATTTGAGACGCAGCCGCCGCAGGGGTAGCCGCCGGAGGAGTTCCAAGGCTCCAGTACCTGGCACGGTCCGGCTGGGGGCCGGACTTGTTGGTGGACACGCCGGAGGGTCCGGTCCCGTTGTCCGACTCGTTAGAGTCGAAGTCCTGGCTGTTTATGACCCAGGAGCTCTCCAAAACCTACAGCCGGCTGGACGTGATGCAGGCGGAGGTCAACGCCGCGCAGGAGCAGATGATGAACGCTCGGGTTCCCCTCGAGGTGAGTGGTGGTATCTGTTTCTCTGGTTTTGCCTGTCATTCTTGCGATCTTTTCTGCACTTACTTTCTTGTCTCACGACCTCTTTTGTCGTCCGCAGACTTGTCTCGCGAACAGCAAGCTGAAGTCGAACTTCGTCCGGCACCTGCTGACGGAGCACGTCGCCCGGGGTGCCGAGCTGGCGAACGCGCTCCACCGCGCCGAGGCTGCCGAGGCCGCGGCGAAGGCAGCTGAGAATGCGGAGAAGCGAGCCGCGGACGCGGAGTCGGTGCTGGGCGACATGGTCGAACGTGCCGAGGCGGCGGAAAAGCTGGTGCGGGCCCGAGCGGAGGAGCTCAAGACGGAGCACGATCTCCGCACCGCCGCCGAGACAGCGCTGACCAAAGAGAGGGAGCTCAAGCTCGCCGCCCAGTCATCACTCACCAACATGACCGCCGAGCTCTAGAGGTGCAGAAAGAGTTAAAGGGTAAGCCAATTTACCTGTCCTTTGCTTGTCCTGCCACTCCAGCTTTTGTCCTCTTTCGATCGAGTGACTGGTTTTGCTGTTTTGGCCAGACGCGAAGGAGCTCCAGGAGCAGTCGCAGAAGGCGCTGGCGGACCTCGACCTGCTGCGCCAGGCCATGGAGATCGCGTGCAACGAGGTCGGAGTGCCGCGCCCACCGGACGCCACATCGGTGATCCCGCAAGTGGCGGGGCTCTCCACCTACTTCCGCATGCAGGGAGGAGTTGTGCCTCCGGACCGGGGTCCAGGTCGCCTTTCCCGTGGCGAGGAGCCACTACGGGGATCACTTCAAGATGGACATACTGGCGAGAGGCTACGAGCCTTCCTGTAGCGAGGCTGACTTGGAGCAGATTGAGGAAGAGGTGGTTCCTTTCGCGCGCCGTCTTGCCGATGACAACCTGGACATGATTCCTTCGCGCCGGGGCGAAGGCAGAAATCAGTAGGTTAGATGGTCGTTGTTGGAGTCGGGCCCTGTGTGGGCCATGTTTTGTGAACAAAAGCGCGGGCGTGTGCGCCCGTTTGTTTATATGGATTTTCGTTTCGCTTTTCGCAAGTTTTTGTTTGTTTCGCTCTTTTCGTGTGACGATTCGTTTCGAGCCCCCAGAATCCTAGGAGATCGACCTGATTCCGACCAGCCGCTCGGGCCGTCCCTATCCACTGGGGCGTCGGGTGCGCAGGCGTGAACTGGCCGATCCTCGAGTCGACATCTAGAATTCGAGGTTTTCGTTGCGACTCGTCACACTTCAAGCTTTAGGACGTCGATTTTGCGTTCGCGGGGTCTCGCTCTTAATCGAATTGCGTGCGTTGTTTCTCTTAGGAGCATCGTCCCTCGCGCGTACAAAATTGACGCGGCACAAAGCCACGCCCGCCGGGTGGAGCCCCGCGTGGAGCACACCCAGACGGCTGCCCAAGAGGTGTAAAAAGAAAACCTCGGGTTCGTTCGATGATCACGAAATGGAAGAAATCAACAAACGAATTTACAGAGCTAAGGGTAGAAGCGACGTAGCTGCCAATGTTCCAGGCGTTGGCGATGAGTTGGCCTTCTGAGTCCATAAGCTTGTACGTTTCGGGGCGTAGCACCTCGGCGATGACGAACGGACCCTCCCACGGCGGTGATAACTTGTGTCGATCTTTGTTGCTCTGCACCAGCCGGAGGACCAGGTCTCCTTCCTTGAACGCGCGGGCCGCGAACTCGCCGTCCGTGGGTAGCGGCACATGGCTTGTTGGTACTTGGCGGATTTCATCAGGGCGACTTCCCGGTCCTCATCGATTTGATCGAGTGCGTCCTCGAGAAACCTTTTGTTGGCCTCCTCGTTGAAGGCGCGAACCCTGGGAGCGCCGTACTCGATGCAAGTTGGGAGCACCGCCTCCGCTCCGTAGAGCATGAAGAACGGCGTTTGCCTGGTCGCCCGACTCGGTGTGGTGCGCAAGCTCCATAGCACTGCAGGTAACTCTTGCACCCATCGCCCAGCATGGACCTTCAATTTGTTGAAAATCCTCGGTTTGAGTCCTTGCAGGATCATACCATTTGCCCCGCTCGACCTGGCCGTTGGCCTGCGGATGCGCAACCGCCGCCCAGTCGACTCGGATGTTGTAGTCGTCGCAGAATTCAAGGAACTCGTTGCCGGTGAACTGCGTTCCGTTGTCGGTGATGATGGAGTTCGGCACTCCAAAGCGGTGGATGATGTCGGTGAAGAATCGAACAGCTTCCGCTGACCTGATCTTCACAGGGGTCGTGCCTCAATCCACTTGGAGAATTTGTCGACGGGACCAGCAGTTGCGTGTAGCCCCCGGGCGCCTTCTTCAAGGGCCCGACCAAGTCCATCCCCAACGGCGAAGGGCCAAGTGATGGGTATGGTTTGAAGGGCTTGCGCTGGCATGTGGGTCCTCCGTGCGTAGTATTGGCACCCTTCGCAGGCGCGCACTACCTTGGTGGTATCGGACACGGCCGTCGGCCAGTAGAAACCATGTCGGAACGCCTTTCTGACTAGGCTCCTTGGGGCCGCATGGTGGCCGCACTCGCCGGCGTGGATATCGGACAGCAGCTCTTTCCCCCATTCGATGGGGATGCAGCGCTGAAGTACCCCTGAGTGGCTCTTTTTATAGAGCTCGTCGCCGATTACGACGAATGACTTGGCTCGACGCGCAAGGCGCCTTGCTTCCGTCTGGTCGGCGGGGAGTTGTTCATGGAGTAAGCAGTCGAGGAGCGGAGTCCTCCAGTCGGACAGCGGCTCAGGCACAGCCCCCGAGCCCCCGACCGCTCCGTCAGCAGTTGGGCCCGAGTCCCCGTCCGCTTCGTCCGCGGTCGGGATGGCAAGCACGGCTCGGCCCGAGTCATCTCCGAGAGGAGGGCACGCACCTTCCGTTGGCGAGAAATCGGCGCTGCTCGGTTGGATTGCTGTGGCGTCCGCCGTTGGCGTGGCCGGCACCTCCCGCACGGACGGCTTCTGCTGATCGTGGGAGAAGACGCCGACGGGGGCCGGGTCTAGGTTGGCGGCCATCTTAGCGAGGCTATCCGCCTCCTCGTTGTAGCGACGGAGTATGTGACTGATCTGGAAGCCCTCGAACTTCTCTTCTAGTCGCCGCACCTCGGCGAAGTAGGCCATCATTTTCGAGTTCGAGCAATTCGATTCGCTCGTCACCTGATCGGCAATAAGCTGAGAATCGCCGAAGACTTCCAGCCTTTTGACGCCGAGCTCTACCGCCGCCTTCATCCCGTTGACGAGTGCCTCGTACTCCGCTACGTTGTGGGATGCGGGGAAGTTAAGTCGGACTGCGTAGCGCAGTCGGGACCCGAGTGGTGAGACGAGCACAAAACCGCTTCCCGGACCTCTTTTCGTCAGCGAGCCGTCGAAATACATGTTCCAACATTCTTGCTCGACAGGCGCGGGTGGCAGCTGGATCTCGGTCCACTCGGCAGCGAAGTCCGCGAGCACCTGCGACTTGATCGCGGTGCGTGGGGCGAACTCGAGCTCCTGTCCCATGAGCTCAAGGGCCCACTTGGCGCCCTTCCTCGTGGCCTCTTTGCTCCTCAAAGCCTCGCCGAGAGGGAAGGAGGTGACCACAGTGATCGGATGCGCGTCAAAGTAATGACGGAGCTTCCTTTTCGTGATGACGACCGCGTACAATAGCTTCTGCAGCTGAGTCTAGCGGGTCTTGGTGTCGGACAAAACCTCACTGACAAAGTACCGGTCGCTGGACTTTCAGAGCATGTCCGGGCTCGCTCCTCTCCACCACCAACGCCGAACTGACCACCTGAGTGGTCGCGGCGATGTACAAGAGGAGAGGCTCGCGCTCTGCAGGGGCTGTCAAGACGGGCACGTTCGATAGCACCGTCTTAAGCCGATCGAGCGCGGCTTGCGCCTTGGGGCTCCAAACGAAGTGTTCCGACTTCTTGAGTAGTCGGTACAGGGGAAGGCCCCTCTCTCCGAGTCGGGAGATGAACCGACTGAGAGCCGCGAGGCATCCCATGACACATTGTACGCCCTTTAGGTTCTGAATGGGGCCCATCTTAGCGATGGCCTCAATCTTCTCGGGATTGGCTTCGATGCCCCGTTCCGAGACGCAAAACCCAAGCAGCATACCTTTCGGAACTCCGGAGACTCACTTCTCCGGGTTCAGTTTTATGCCACACGCCCTTAGCTTCTGGAAAGCTTGGTCGAGGTCGGCGACAAGGTCGTCGGTCTTTCTGGACTTCACCACGATGTCGTCCACGTACGCTTCGACGATCCGACCGATGAGATCTCCGAAACATTTGATCATGCACCGCTGGAACGTTGCCCCGGCGTTTTTCAACCCAAACGGCATCGTTACGTAACAATACACGCCAAACGGGGTGATGAACGCAGTCGCGAGCTGGTCGGACTCTTTCAACGGGACCTGGTGGTAACCAGAGTACGCATCGAGAAAGCAAAGGGTTTCGCACCCAGCGGTCGAGTCTACGATTTGATCAATACGCGGCAAAGGAAACGGATCCTTTGGGCACGCCTTATTGAGATTCGTATAGTCAACACACATCCGCCACTTTCCATTCTTCTTTTTCACAAGTACACGATTGGATAACCACTCGGGGTGGTACACCTCTTTGATAAACCCAGCAGCTAAGAGTTTCGATAACTCCTCACCGATGGCCTTGTGCTTGTTGGCGATTTCTAGCATACCATTTTATATGCCAACTGCGCCTTATTTAGAGCATAAATGTCATCATTATAGGCCATAAACCTTGATAATAGCACCATATTTGTATATATGTCGTTCTGGAGCTTTATTGCAGAAACAGATGAAAAGGACGATATTCTGGACATTGTGGCTGATCTGGACCTGAAGAGAAGAGAACCAGTAGAAAAGGCCCACTGTGCCGATCGGCACAGCCATGTGCCGACCGGCACATAGGACCCCAAGGCCACTAAAGCTGGCCCACCATTCAGTTTATTCTAGAAGGAAGTTATCCGAGCCAATCTTGGGAGATATCCGTCACGAAGAGATAAAAGATACTCGAAGATTTGAAAGAGCAACACAAGACTTGATCTCGAAGAAAAACGATTGGAAGGCCCACATGGAAGCTACCTAGGACTTCGGAACCGACTTAGGGAGGAAACCGAGCTGGAGACGAGGTGTGCCGATCGGCACAACCCATGTGCCGATCGGCACAAGGACTCTTTTCCGAGAATCCTGCCCTTCCTGATGTACAGCCCTATATAAACTTGTAAAAGCCCTAGGGTTTCGGGGATCCGCCGCCAGAGGGACAACACAGCTAGTAAGTTTAGAGCCACCGGGGCTTTGCCCCGTTCTTCATGTTCTCTAGTTGTTGATCAAGAACCATTGGTGCTAAAGAGGTGATCCATCAAGGTAGGCCTACTAGATGGTGATGTATCTTGCACTATGTATCATTGAAGTATGGTTGAATATGTGGATGAATGGTTTTGATTATTGATTGCCTGGATTTTATGGTCTTTACATGCACTTGTTCCTACGCTTAGTGACGACTAAGTATTAGATGTTATCTTAATTGTGGTGGCAATAAGAGGTGAGAGATTCGATCTCTCACTATCTCCATTGTGGTAAGGTAGCATTGGGATCTTGTAATGCGCCATAATTGCACGTTGTCTCTATACCTCCACAGCCGCTAATGCATACGCGATGATCCTTGAGATGATGTGTAGAGTAGGAAGAGGCGACCGATTACGGCGATTGGTCGTGACAGGGCTCGTCGGAAAAGAGTCTCAACCTATCGATCTTCGGTTATCAATAATTGAGTAATTCCGTTTATGATGCTATTTGATTAAGCTTCTTGGTTACGATCTCAACTAGCAGACTTGGCTAACTTACCCCATGATCTAATCTGTTCCTAGGCTTTTCGGACAACACTTCGGACAACTTCACCTTGGTGCCGACCGGCACATCCCCTGTGCCGATCGGCACAACACCCTGTTTTCCTGAAACCCACGCTCACGCTCACTAGAAAGCTTGGCTGACTCTTTTACTGATAATTTTGCTTAATTCCCATAGGTCTATGTGGTTCGATTAAACCTTGGAATACTCTTCTAGGGGAAAAAGACTACAACTGTACACCGTGCTCTTGCGGTATATAAGTGGGTGCGTAGATACGACCAACAAGCTGTCTTTTTCTGGCGCCGTTGCCGGGGATCTTTGTTCGAATTAGGCATTGTTTGAAGTTTGAGAAATTGGTCACTGTGCCGATCGGCACACCTGTGTGCCGACCGGCACGGAGCTTTCTTTCTTTGATTTCTCTGTCTTTTCCAGTATATATGTCCTGTTTTATTTAACAGACAGGTATGGACGGCGCTAAGTCAAATAAACCCTTTAATTACCTCGATGATCCAGAGATTCTCTTTCGCAAGCGGAAGGCGGAAAAAGAAAAGCAAGTCAGTGGGAGACATAGAAGACAACCGCGAGCCACTCAGCCCGAAGGCATTGTTTGCAGCTTTGGAAGAAGACAAGGTAGAAGAAGTTCCTGAAGAAGAAGACATGGGAGACGCAACACCAATTGCTAACCGTCTCAAGCCTGCCTTGGACAATGTTACCAAGACTGAATTCACTGCACAAGCTAGACACTTTCGGCTGGAGCGCTACATGTCTTTGGTTGGTCAGCAACCGTTCACAGGTTCTGAAGATCCTAATATGCATTTGCAACATTTTCACGAAATCAGCGGTACCTTTCAATTGGAACATATGAATGACAATGAAGCCAAGGTGCGATTGTTCCCTCTATCTCTTATTGGGCGTCCTAAGCAGTGGTACCATGGGCTACCTACTGCGACCAAGATTAGTTGGGATCTACTTTCTGCAGAATTTTTGGCAAAGTACTTCCCTCCAGGCAAGACTCAAGCTTTGAAGAACAAGATCCTTGGATTCACTCAACTTGCTGATGAGAGCGTTGGAGAAGCATGGAATCGATTCAATGAGTACAAGGATGCTTGTCCGCACAATGGTCTTGCTGAATGGGAGCTAGTAGAGAGGTTCTACACGGGTTTGAATCTTTTGTCCCGACAACACTTAGATGCTTCGGCTGGAGGATCGTTTTTGGACAAGACACCCGCTCAAGCCACGGCTTTGATCAAGAAGATAGAGCAAAATCAATCATGGGTTGGTGAGAGAGAAAGTAGAAGCCTCCAACCTTCCACGGGAAAGATGAAGAGTGTGGTGGAAAGAGCTTATGATGAATTGCTTATGGACAAGCTTGACACCATACAAAGGAGATTGGACAAGATTGATCATATTCCCAAGGAAGAGACCGTCAAGCTAGCGGAAGCCCGTTCCACATGTGAAGAATGTGGAGAACTTGGTCATGTGAGCAAGGATTGCCCCGAAGATGTGAAAATGCTCAATTATATCAAGAGTCAAGGATGGAAGACTCCATATCAGCAACAAAGGAGTAGCTTCACCCCGCCATCGTCTATGCAAAATGCCATCCCTCTTCGTATTCAATGCCAAGAGTTCTTTCAAACTCAAGAGAAGGTCAACAAGGATACTCAAGCCAAATTCAAGGAAGTTGATCGTGTGCTTGAGACAATTAATGACAAGGTCATCGAAGTGGGGAGTTCTAATCAGCAAATTCTCCAATTCATGAAAATGATGGAGAAACAAATGGCCCAATTAGCGGAGTCGGTAAAAAGCG
The DNA here is from genome assembly GCA_012490785.1 of Eragrostis nindensis. NCBI lineage: Eukaryota > Viridiplantae > Streptophyta > Magnoliopsida > Poales > Poaceae > Eragrostis > Eragrostis nindensis. Next base: position 64,386 of record JAAXCT010002150.1, on the reverse strand, counting down.
AGAAAGGAGCTCTTCCTGGTAATACCCGCTCTGCAGAACAACTGAAATCCATCGAGACGAGGTCTGGGAAGCAAACTGAAGATCCGAAGTTTGCAGCTGGAGCAAGACGACCCCGTGCCGACCGGCACGACGCTGGTGCCGATCGGCACGCTACAGTTGAAGGTGCCGACCAGCACGGAGATGGTGCCGATCGGCACACAGAAGAAATTGACCTCTCGGGTCTGAAAAAGGGAACTGAGAACAAGGAACATGGTCCTGCTACCTTTCTGGATACGCAGCTGTTGACCAAGACAGAAAGGATTCGACATCATGATGAACAATTCTCCAGGTTTGTCGACATTATGAAGAAGTTATATATCAATGTTCCATTCCTTGATGCTCTTCAAGTGCCCACCTATGCTAAGTACATAAAGGATATTATGCAAAGCAAGAAGTCCTTAGCATCGGAAGAAGTAGTGAAGATGACAAGAGAGTGCACTGCAGCTATTAATGACATTACACCAGAAAAGAAGCCCGATCCCGGATCTCCTAGTATCCGGTGTTTGATTGGAGCTCAAATCTTTGAAGGGGCTTTATGCGATCTTGGAGCAAGTGTAAGTGTCATGCCTCGCTATGTCTTTGCAAGTTTGAATTTGCCAGAGTTGGAGCCTACGGCCATGTGTTTGGAGTTGGCCGATCAATCGGTTCGCTATCCCGATGGAATTGCTGAAGATGTGCCTGTCCAAATTGGTGATCATATAGTTCCTGTGGATTTCATTGTGCTTGATATGGATAGAAGGACAAAGACTTCATTGATTTTGGGCCAGCCATTCTTGAGGACAGCGAAGGCGAACATTGATGTGGGGAGTGGAAAGATAAGTTTCGACATAAGTGGAGCCTCCTACACATTTAATTTTCGCCCCAAGGGACAAGAAGGTCCTATCATTGAAGGAGAAGAGACATGAGAACCTTGTAGTGTCGCAACTTTTTCCCGTAAAGCGACGCTAAGGAAGTGATTTATGCGGGGAGGTCAAGCTCTACGACCTTTTTAAAACTAAGAGCGCTTTTTGGGAGGCAACCCAAAATTCGGGAGCGAGTCATAGGGTGAGTCTTTGTGTGTTAGTGCTTTCGGGAGGGCAACCCGTGAATTAGAGATTTAGTGCTAACCGGGAGGGCAACCCGGCCTTTAAATTGTTTGCTTGTAATCCACAATAATGCTCCCGGAATAAAATTTGTTAGTCCAAGTGTTTGTTTTAACTTTTGTGTGAACACCTGCGCTGTCTGTTTACTTTCTGCAGTTTTTGTTTTTGTATTTTGCTTGTTTGCTAACAGCGCAGGAAGAAAAGGAACAAAAAGAGGAAATTCTGGAATGTGCCGACCGGCACAGGCTGTGCCGATCGGCACAGCAGCAAGCACGCCAAATCGTGCCCTGGACGTTACCCCGAACTGAAGGTGAAAGTTAATATGGGGTAAAGAGAAGAAAATATGCGGAATATTTGATGAAGGAAAATTTGGAAAGGTAAGTGCAACAATTGTTCCGAGAATATTTCCGTGCTTTTGGTATTTTTCTGTGTCACAGGAATATGCTGGATGATCCTTGCGAAAGAAGGAGGCACTGGCGGAAATTTGGCACAGTTGCCGGCCGGCACGCCACAGTGCCGATCGGCACAGCATGGACACGCCACCTCCAAGAATCTCGACGCTACAGGAAGTCTGACATCCGCAAGAAAATTTGAAATTTTGGCGACACAAAGCAACGAAGTTTGAATCGGGCGCGGACTACACAGTGCCGAGCGGCACGCTGCTGTGCCGACCGGCACACTGACCAAGAATTCGAATCGGATCATCAAAGTCTGCGCACATTGGAAGGAGGAAAGATCACTGACACCCATGCAGCTGCCGAGCACAGGGGAGACACCGAGCACCCAGCCTCGGGATGGAGCAAAGGAGCCGACCGGCACGGTGCCCGTGCCGATCGGCACCACCTGAAAAATTCAAATTTCGAACGTGCTCCCCTGTCTCCCGACATGCGACACTGTATCAAGCATGGGGAAGAGGAAAAGAAGTTGCTGAAGCCAAGGTACGTGCGAATCTGTGCAAATTTGAACTCGTGCCGACCGGCACGGTCTCCGTGCCAATCGGCACACCATGGGAAAGCTAATCTTTTGCAGATGCGCCCCTGTTCCCCGACATCCGACACTGTACAAGTCATAGGGAAGAGGAAAAGAAGGCGTGGCAGCCGAGGTACGACGGAATCCGCGAAATTTTGAACCGTGCCGATCGGCACGGCACTGTGCCGACCGGCGCGCGCAGGGAATTTGAACCGGCACGGGTTCCTTCCCTTGGACGCCATGGAGAGCTATAAGAGGAGGCACTATCTCCTCCATTTTCGCCACAACTCGCTGGTAACCCTCTCCACTCCTCCACTTCCTCCATTTGCGCGATTCGTTTCCATTCTTTCGCAGGAAATGAAGGGGTTTAGTTCCACGCTCAAGAGCGCCGGCAAGAAGATTCGCCGGGGGTTCAGCTCCGGCGGATCACACCACACCGGTGGATCACACCACTCCGGCGGGTCGCACCAAGCCGGCGACAACAACTCCGGCAGCGACTCCAGCTCCTTCACCTCGGCGCGAAGGGCAAGTTCGGTGGGCTATGATAGCCCCGAGCTCTCCGTCGAGATGACACCGCCACGAGGGCGGGATGACTTCTTCATCGGCCACCGCGACATCGGCATCCCTCGAGGACCGAGGCCGCGCACGAGGAGCGCGACCGCCGCCGCCGCCGCCGCCGCCGCAGCGGGCGGACCGTCAATGGAGGCCGAGCCGAGCGAGCCGGCATATGTACCGCGCGCGGTTCGGGAGGGGTTCACCCTCACGAGCCGTGAGGAGGAGTTCTACTACACCAACATCCGCGGCCGCATCTTCCCCAACATCGACATGGATGAGGAGTTCCTCTCCAAGGTCGGGGTATGGCCGGACCTCCAACAATGCCTCCTAAACCTTGGATGGGAGACCCTCCACGATCAAGCAAGCAGCTTCGACATCGAGCTCATCGCCGAGTTCATCACCACCATGAGCCGCGAGGTGGACGAGCAAGGAGACGACAAGATCAAGTTCCGTGTGCGGGACGAGCCTTACTCCATCACGATTGAGGGCATCTCCGATGCTCTCGGTTTTGATAGGGAGGCCCCCGTATACGGCGTGGCGACTTCGGAGATGCTCGACACATTTTGGCGCCGCATCGCCGACGCGGACGAGCGCAAGAGGGGGCACATCAAGAACCCCACGATCCAAATCCTCCACCGGTGGATGGCCGCACGCACCACCGGCCGCCTCGACACCACCAACATCTCCGACCCGGACTTGCATTGGCTCTTCAACGCCATTGCGAGTCCGTGCAAGTGCAATCCCGTCATGACGATGGTGGCGAGTTGGTTTAGCCAAAGGGCCAACCCTAAGGCGAGACTAGCTTTTGGAGGCTACCTCCAAACAATCATCTTCCAAGTCACCGAAGGTAACCTCATGATGAAGGATGATTGTTGGATAAGGTCCACGCTCATCGACGAGTCCATGGTGCGCGGGAAGACCATCACGGGGAGCGCCAAGCTCGGCTACTACGTGTGCGGCACCGGCATCAAGCTTCCCTGCCCCGAGCACGCCCTCTTCCTCCCAAACAAAATCGACGGAGGGAATTGGCTTGAGGCCGACCTCCGCGAGCGAAACAAGGTAACGAAGACCAAGCGCGGGAGAAAGGAGGTCGTCGGCCAGTCTTCGGCGAGCGCAGCGGCGGACTGGGACAGCTGGGACGCGGCAGGAGCCGCGCAGCATCAACCAGCGCAGCAGGCACCCGTGCCGATCGGCACGGGCTTTGTGCCGACCGGCACAGGTTAGGTGCCGATCGGCACCAACCCAGGTACTTCGGTATGCCCCCTGTCTACCCTCAGCACTTCCAGGGGGCACCCTACTATGCTCCTGCAGGTCCTCTGGGGGCGAATTTTGCCCCTATGCATCAGTACATCGACAACAACGTCCAATACGTTGAACGCATCGACAACTTGGCGGGCGAGATGCGGAGCAACACCGACGCGATGATCGATGAGTTCGCAAGATTGGAGGCGGCATACTACGGCTTCGACTACACGCAGCCACCTCCATTCGATGGGTAGAGTGTTGTGTACGGCACAACTTGTATCGGTTTCCCGGTTTGCGTTTTTCTTTCCCTTTCGCATTCTCTTTTTATTTATTTCCTTATGTGTGTGTGAGCGGGTTGGGAAACCATGTATCGGGTGTGTTTAGTTTGTTTGTGTGCTTTTATTCATGCATGTGTGCTAGTAGTCTAGTTTTATTTATGCAAGTGTGCTAGTAGTATGTTTTGAATGATACATCACCATGTAGCCCATGCTTTCAAATCCAATATGATGATGATCTTTATGCTTTATTTGAAAAATGATACGAGTATGTATGTCTATCTTGAGAAGTGTTAATGATAATCGAGCGATGTTGAGCATAAATAAAATTTTGAACTTTCACTATAATGTATTCGGCAAATACTTCATATGTGGCGTAGTGCATTTCAAAATTCCCATGCAAGGTCTAATAAAAGATCGATTTTGGATGACATGACTTAGTACCTATTTCTTTATAAAATTCAAACGTTCTTATTGTGAGCTTTAAAATTACTCCATATCATTCGGTTGTGCCCACCAATGCCAAATATATGTGACTCAATTTAAGACCTTGCTAAGTAGAGACTATGATTGATGATTGAGCTCGGTTAAGATTTAATTCTTAGGGTATGAGACTTGGAAAATTGGCCACATCTTTCGCGTATCGTGTTGATTTTCTAGCCTATTCCCACTCGAGCTATGCAAATTACCGCATTGGAATTATGCATAATTCGCCGAGTATCCGATACTTGAGAACCAAATTCTTTGATTCGAATATCAATCCTTGACCACATCCTACTGTATTCTTGGCTATACATCTGACACAGCAGTTCCAACGAAAAATCCAGAGCGAAATTGGCAGGTACAGACAGTGTGCCGATCGGCACGAGCTTTGTGCCGACCGGCACACAGAGAAAAAAAAAAAGAAAAACAGAAGAAAAGAAGAAAAAGGAAAAGAAAAAAAAAAGAGGAGAAAATAAAGTCTGTACCTTGCGCTGTTTTGCTCGGGACTAGCAAAAATTTGAGTGTGGGGGGAAGAGTGAATTCCCTTGAATTCTTATCAATGATTAGTAGCCAAGAATTTCTTTTTCCAATCATGTCCACAATTCTTTGCATTCGATATCCTTCGAAAATGCCAGGAAGTTTCTGATAGATATGCAAAGAAGAAAGGACAGCTTTGTCACCTGTTTAAAAAGATTACGTTCTCTACTTGTGATTGTTCATTCACACAAGTATATGTCCACTGTTCTAAAGGTGTGAGTTTCTTTCTCAATTTAATTTCTAATGGCCTTTTGACAAGTCTCAGTAAAACCAATTAGAGTTATTTCTTAGCTTTGCAATATGTTGTTGATTTATGTCTATTTTCCTTGAATTTCCTCACCAAGCTACTCATATGGCCTTACACATACATATATCGATAAAGTAGGCTAGGCTTTTGAGTGATTTAGGTGAGAGATTGAAGTTGAGTTGTTGACTTGATCGTTTGAGAAGGATAGTTCTTTTGCTCACAATACCTTTTTGGTGATTCACATAAGTGGAAAAGTCATGCGCATCAAGTTGTATATTTTCAAGGTTTGCTCTGGGAAGTACTCTTTCATGTTCAATACCCATATTATGAACATTTGCTGAATACTAAATTGATTTAATCTCACAATGACTAAAAGCTCAGCTCGTGTAGATTTGAAATACCTTTATGATTGATGTGACTACATGCAAGTTGATTTTCATTCTTGACTTTCCTCGGGACGAGTAAAGGTTTAAGTGTGGGGAGCTGTTGGCGATTTCTAGCATACCATTTTATATGCCAACTGCGCCTTATTTAGAGCATAAATGTCATCATTATAGGCCATTAACCCTTGATAATAGCACCATATTTGTATATATGTCGTTCTGGAGCTTTATTGCAGAAACAGATGAAAAGGACGATATTCTGGACATTGTGGCTGATCTGGACCTGAAGAGAAGAGAACCAGTAGAAAAGGCCCACTGTGCCGATCGGCACAGCCATGTGCCGACCGGCACATAGGACCCCAAGGCCACTGAAGCTGGCCCACCATTCAGTTTATTCTAGAAGGAAGTTATCCGAGCCAATCTTGGGAGATATCCGTCACGAAGAGATAAAAGATACTCGAAGATTTGAAAGAGCAACACAAGACTTGATCTCGAAGAAAACTGATTGGAAGGCCCACATGGAAGCTACCTAGGACTTCGGAACCGACTTAGGGAGGAGGAAACCGAGCTGGACACGAGGTGTGCCGATCGGCACAACCATGTGCCGATCGGCACAAGGACTCTTTTCCCAAGAATCCTTCCCTTCCTGATGTACAGCCCTATATAAACTTGTAAAAGCCCTAGGGTTTCGGGGATCCGCCGCCAGACGGACAACACAGCTAGTAAGTTTAGAGCCACCGGGGCTTTGCCCCGTTCTTCATGTTCTCTAGTTGTTGATCAAGAACCATTGGTGCTAAAGAGGTGATCCATCAAGGTAGGCCTACTAGATGGTGATGTATCTTGCACTATGTATCATTGAAGTATGGTTGAATATGTGGATGAATGGTTTTGATTATTGATTGCCTGGATTTTATGGTCTTTACATGCACTTGTTCCTACGCTTAGTGACGACTAAGTATTAGATGTTATCTTAATTGTGGTGGCAATAAGAGGTGAGAGATTCGATCTCTCACTATCTCCATTGTGGTTAAGGTAGCATTGGGATCTTGTAATGCGCCATAATTGCACGTTGTCTCTGTACCTCCACAGCCGCTAATGCATACGCGATGATCCTTGAGATGATGTGTAGAGTAGGAAGAGGCGACCGATTACGGCGATTGGTCGTGACAGGGCTCGTCGGAAAAGAGTCTCAACCTATCGATCTTCGGTTATCAATAATTGAGTAATTCCGTTTATGATGCTATTTGATTAAGCTTCTTGGTTACGATCTCAACTAGCAGACTTGGCTAACTTACCCCATGATCTAATCTGTTCCTAGGCTTTTCGGACAACACTTCGAACAACTTCACCTTGGTGCCAACCGGCACATCCCCTGTGCCGATCGGCACAACACCCTGTTTTCCTGAAACCCATGCTCACGCTCACTAGAAAGCTTGGCTGACTCTTTTACTGATAATTTTGCTTAATTCCCATAGGTCTCTGTGGTTCGATTAAACCTTGGAATACTCTTCTAGGGGAAAAAGACTACAACTGTACATCGTGCTCTTGCGGTATATAAGTGGGTGCGTAGATACGACCAACATGCTTCTCCTTGTCGTAGCGGCGCATGTGTTGTCTCACCGGGCGAGAGCCCGGCTTGATACACAGGGAGTGCTCGGCGACGTTCCTCGGGATGCCCGGCATGTCGGAGGGCTTCCACGCGAATATGTCCTGGTTGGCTCGGAGGAAGTCGATGAGCGCGCTTTCCTATTTGTCGGAAAGCGCGGTGCGATGCGCACGGTCTTGCCGTCGGGGTCGGCCGGGTTGAGCGGGATCTCCTTGATGTCCTTGGCCGGGTCAAACAACCCGGTCTTGCTCTCGCAGTCGGGCGCGGCCTCCTCCGTCGTCGCAGCGGCAGCTGGGAGCTCGTCCTTGTGCAGGAGTGCTTCCGTGACCTCGCAGGCCTCGCGGTCGCACTCGTAGGCGCGCTGGATGGACGTGCTCACCGTGATGACCCCCTTGGGGCCCGGCATCTTCAGCTTGAGGTAGGTGTAGTTGGGGACGGCCATGAACTTCGCGTAGCACGGCCGCCCGAGTACGGCGTGGTACGCCCGGGGAAGTCTACCACCTCGAAAGTCAGCGTCTCGGTGCGGCAGTTGGCGGCGGTGCCAAAGGTCACGGGCAGATCGATCTGCCCGAGTGGCACCACATGCTTGCCGGGGACGATCCCGTGGAACGGTGCCCGAGTCGGTCGGACACGGTCCCGAACGATCCCCATGGCGTCAAGAGTCTCTCCGTAGAGGATGTTGAGGCCGCTGCCTCCGTCCATGAGGACCTTGGAGAGCCGCTTCTTGCCGATGATGGGATCGACAACGAGCGGATAGCGCCCCGGCCGGGGCACGTGCTCCGGGTGGTCGGAGCGGTCGAACGTGACCGCGGAGTCGGACCACTTCAGGAAAGTGGGGATGGCCGGCTCCGCGGCGTAGACCTCGCGGCGGACGAGCTTCTGCTGCCTCCGTGGCACGCAGGCCTCCGGTCCCCCGAAGATGATGAGACAGCCTTCAGGGTGGGGGAAGGCATCGTCATCCCCACCCTTGTCGTCATCGCCGCCCTTGGGCGGCGGGTCGTCGCGCTCCGCCTTTTTGGAGCTGCCGGTGAGGAACCTGCGGAGCAGTCCGCAGTCCTTGAGGGCGTGCTTGACGGGGTACGCGTGGTTGGTGCAGGGCTCCTCGAGCTTCTTCTCGAAGTAGTTGGACGCGCCCTCCGCAGGCGCGCGCTTTGGCTTGCGCTCCGCCGCGGCGATAAGAGATGCCTCCTGTCGCGCGACGTTGCCCTTCTTCTTCTTCTTCTTCTTGGGCTGGCTAGAGGGGCCGGCCCCTCCCGTCGGCTCCTCCCTCTTGGCCTTGGCTTGAGCTTGGCCGGAGTCTTGGTGAAGATCGCCCCCACTGCGTCCTCGCCGGACGCGAAGTTGGTGGCGATGTCGAGGAGGTCCTTGGTGGTGCGGGGGCTGCTGCGCCCCAACTCGTGCACCAGTGTCTTGTTGGTCGTCCCGGCGAGGAACGCGCTGACGACGTCGGCGTCGGCGATGTTGGGCAGCGCGTTGCACTGCATTGAGAACTGCCAGATGAAGTCGCGCAGGGTCTCGTCGGGTTGCTGGCGACAGTTCCGGAGGTCCCACGGGTTCCCGGGGCGTTCGTACGTCCCCTGGAAATTGCCGATGAAGACGTCTTGCAAATCCTCCCAGCTCTGGATGATCCTTTCCGGGAGGTGCTCAAGCCACGCCCGCGTTGGGTCGGCGAGGTAGAGCGGGAGGTTGCGGATGATGAACTCATCACTGTCGGCACCGCCGGCCAGGCAGGAGAGTCGGTAGTCCCCTAACCAAATAGCCAGGTCGGAGTCACCCGAGTACTTGGTTATGTTGGTGGGCGCGCGGTACCGCTGCAGGAACGGCGCGCAACGGATGTGACGCCCGAAGGCGCGCGGCCCCCGGTGGTGGAGGACTCGGACTCCGATCCTCCTCCGGGTCGTAACGGCCGCCACGTCGTGGGTGGTAGCCGCGCATCTCTGCAACTCTTCCCGAATATGGAAATCCAAAACGCAAAGGTCGTCTTTATTCTACGTTTTCTGAATCTTATATGGTTTGTACTTCATGGGTTGAGAGCGGGAGTTGAACTCTAGGAGGTCGAATCTCCCCTTGTTCCTCAGTAGCTCAGTGGTAGAGCGGTCGGCTGTTAACTGGCTGGTCGTAGGTTCGAATCCTACTTGGGGAGATTTGCTTCATTCTTTAATGTAAGAATAAAGAATAGAATCAAAAGGCTTGCTTTGACCCTTAGGAGTAGGTAACCCGTTCGCTATCCTTGTTTCTATTGCATTCTATCTCATCGTATCACATTCTGTTCTACGATTCCACTTCGACAAAAGGAAAGAGCATACCCAAGTTCAATAGCTTTACGTCTGCTATTCCGATCATGATTTTCCTACCCTCAGGGAGAAAGTAAAGGCCCTTCCCCCTTTGGAAGGCTGTGGGCGAGGAGGGATTCGAACCCCCGACACCGTGGTTCGTAGCCACGTGCTCTAATCCTCTGAGCTACAGGCCCACCCCGTCTCCACTGGATCTCTTCCCGGGGGGTACCCCCCAAAACTAAAGAAAGAGAGAAAAAATAAAGTTTGACAAAATGATTAATGCAAAACGATCAATTAAAGAAAAGAGTTGATACTACAATTGGACTACTCAATCAATTAGTAGTATCCCTAGAGTCCACTTCTCCCCCATACTACTAGCGAAAGAGAAAATGTAAAGACTACCATTAAAGCAGCCCAAGCGAGACTTACTATATCCATGTAAATTATGTCTCCTATTTATATGAAGGAATTATTCTACTATTGATCAATAATCATAGTGGAATTAAGGGTACAGAGTCAAAAATTCTGCCCTAAGACTATAGATGAATCAGTTAAAGGAATTTACCCCTAACAAATTTTTATATTATTTTTGGTAGAGTTGGAGAGTATTAAGTATAAATATAATACATATCCTTTTTAAAAAGGAGTGGGGGAATGTCCTAAATAGAAGACGCGGGAATAGAGAGATTTTTTGTTCCTTTTGTTACCTTTTTATTTTTATAAGCAAAGGACGTCAGAATATACCATAAAATTAGATATACCATAAAATTAGGATAGATAAATATTTATCGGATACCTACCTTACCCATGCCTTACCCCCCGATTGCCGCGGGCTGGATCGCGCCTACGCGCTTCAAGGAGTATGCGCGCATCCCGCAACGGGCCCCATGCGCTCCTTGATAGGAGGCAGGTTGCGGCCACTGGATCCGCGCGACGGTTGCGCCACGGACGCCTCCTTGTCGTCATGGCGGTTGACGGAGCGCTGGAAAGGGCCCAAAGCAAGCTGTCGGGACAGCGAGCTCTCGGCCTGCTGCTCCGCCGCCACCTCAAGCAGCCGCAGGAGCTCCCAGCGCTTCCGGTCATCCTCCGGAGTCGCGGGTTGCGGCAGGTTTCGCGCGAGAGCCGCGGCTGCCGCCAGGTTTTGGCTGGCGCGTGGGAGGTGAAGTGAGGTGTCCGCGACGTCATGCACGATACGGTGCTGCACGTCGCGCGCCATGGCTCGGGCGCGCCCTCCGGGGGCACGCTGCTTGGCGATCTCCTGCTCCAGGAGGTGACGTTCCCGCTCGATGCCGCACTCGATGTCGGCTAGCTCACGCCTACGCGCGAGCAGCTGCTCTAGCGCTGGCGGGTCCTGTGGAGGGGGTGCGGCATCTCCCACCACAGGTACCGGGTTTGGGTTCGCGCCGCCACCTCCAGACGGTTCGCCCCCGACGTCGCCTTCCCCGTCACCGGGGTCAGCGACGTCCCCGTCCCGAATCTCAGCCATGAGGCACTCGCGGGACAGATCAAATGTGAGCGCGTCGAAGCACTCAGCAAGCAGGTCCTCGACAGAGTCGCGGTCCTGGGTATCGGTGGGCTCCGTGCCCACAGACACCGATGCACCTATGGCAGGACCGGGATGTCCTGTCCAGCCAGGCGGGAAGCGACACGCGAGCTCGTGCTCCAACGCCTCCATGGACTCCCGCAGCCGTGGCGGCAGGGAGGCTCGACGCTCCCAGGCCTCGTAGCCGGCGGGAGCGGTGGTCCCTCAACAAGGCAGTTGTTGAGGAGTGCCAGCGCGTAGAAGATGCGCCGGCATTCGTCGGGCCGAGGGTTCGCACCGAGGTACGCTTCGATGCGCACGGGCAGTGCTCGGGCCCCCGGTCCACGCGAGATGAAGACATCCGATGTGAAGACGCGCAGCGGCTCCGCGCCGGCACTGCTGCGCATCCTCTGCAGCTCGGCGTGGTCCGTCAGGAAGTCCACGTCGCCGAAGCGAAAGACACGGTACGGGACCGTGTATGGGGTGTAGAACCGGGAAGAAGGCGCGGCGTAGCGCCTCCGCTCCCTGCCGCGGACGCTTCCGCGAGACGGGAGACGACCGCGAGATGCTGGCGGCCACGAAGCCATCAGCTGGCGATGTGATCGTCGTGGAACGCGCTGAGGTCCCCTACCTGGCGCGCCAACTGTCGGCGTTTTGCCGACGAGTAAATTTGTGCGCGCTCGACGGCGATCAGATGATTTGTGTGTGACACGGTGGATTATACTGGTTCAGGCTCGCAAAGGCCCTACGTCCAGTTCGTGGTTTTGCTCGCGTTGCTCGTAGTAGGGGTTACAAGCGGTGGTCGAGAGAGGGATTCGCTCCCAAGTCTCTGTCTTGGTGTTGTGTGTGTGTCTATGTGTGAAGAGAGCTCTTAGTCAGTCCAAAAGCCTCGTCCCCTCCCTCCTGGGCCCAATCCTCCCTTTATATGACAAGAGAGAACGGTTACAGACGGAGGAAAGGAGAATAATAAAAGAAAGTAAAGGCGAGCGAAGGGGCGGTGGAGATGGAGTCGGTCCGTCCTCGTTGGTTCTGGTGGCTTCCGCCGCAATCCTCGCGCCGAGTCATGTGATGATGTCATCGGTGTCTTGTCTGGGCGCTGTGGAGCGCCCATTCCCTGATCCGCACTGTTAATTGCTGTTGGCGCGCTGTTGATCTCTGTAGAGTTGGGTGACGGTCATTCCACGCACTGTTGCAACTGTACAGCGTACTTGGTGCGTGAATCCGCCGTTCCATGCCGGATCCGGATGCGACGCCCCCTCTCAGCCGTACGTCAGGTATAGTGTACTTCCGCACCGTCCAGGAGTGGGCTTTGAGGCGTCGTCTTATCCGAAACTGCCCGGCCGTACACCTAAGTTTGACCAAAGCGTCTGTGCCATTCCCGAGCTTGCCTCCCAGCCGTAGTGGTCGGGTTCGCTTCGGGTCGAGGCCCTGCGCCGATCCCGACCATGGCCGGAGCATATGGGCGGCGGACGGCGGCTGGCCGGCGTTTGGTCGGAGAAGTCGCTCGACTCCGTGGCGCCAGACTCCCGCCGCGGGGAGTCAGGTTCGTCGCCACTCCCGAGCCGGGCTCCTTTAACGCTGGAGCAATCGTAATCCCGGGTGGAAACCGCGTCCATGCAGCCATGTGCGCCTGGGCTTTTAGCGGGCCGTGAGGAGCAGAGGTTTTGTGGGCTAAAGGCCGTAGTTGCGCCTTCCGCCCGACTGGACCACCGCACGGGCCCAGCCTTCCGCCACTCATCTGTGTATATGGCCTTTGGGTCTCGGCCAGTTTCCGCGCTCAGTATGTATACTGTATAGGGTACCTAGAAAATGGGTACCCGACAGAGAGGATGCGCGAGAGAGCTCGCCGCGCTAGGGCGGCAGGTCCTGATGCCTTTAGAAAGGGGAAATATCCGTGTTGCACTCAGTAGAAGGCCTTAGAAAAACAGGTCTAAGGATGACAGAGGATGAACTTCGTAGGTGTTGTTTTAAACTTTCCCCTAAGGCATGTTAGGCTTAGATCGGAACACAACTATGATAGCAGTCGTCACGTGTTTCGTATATGCCATTGCAACCAGTATTTGTAATCTTTGTTCTACTTAGTATCAGGACCTAAGTTATTGTTTGTCCTATTTTATGATGAAGCCATTTATGAGTCGCGCTGTGTTTCTCCTTAAAGTAAAAGTGATGCACTGCCAAAGCAAACAGTGCTCCCATCGAAAGCAATTGTGCAGTCGACATCAGTGGAAGGCCCTACCACCAACGTGTAATCTTTTGCTTTCGTCATTTCGCTGTCCATTATGTCTAACAGTGACTCTGCCTCATGGCTGCCTTACGAGTGCATGGCCCTACCGCCATTCACATCCCTGCAGAGCATCCAATGCAACTTAAATGAGTTGCTGAGTTTCATTCGAGTCGGGTTATCTTCCAATTCACTTTTCTAGTGCTTTACTCAGGTCAAAAAAACTTTGGAAACCACACAATTTTGATTCTAAATCCTAAACATATGATAAACCAAAAATGCGTGGCATAAAAAAATTATTTTACTAGTTTTAGCACGTTCAACACACGAAAATGCAGATTTCGTACGTTCAACACACGAAAACCCTATGTACGTCTCTTGCCGGGCCAGACATGGTATTTTCGTGCATTCAATGCACGACTAATCTATTTTCGTGCGTTCAATGCACGACTACTCTGTGTTCGTGCGTTGAACGCACGACTACTCTATTTTCGCCCGTTGGACGCACGACAGGGTATTATTTTTGTAATGTTTCAATTTTTGGTATTATTTCTATAATTCCCAGCAAAAAAAATATTATTTTCAAAAAAAATTCCAATGCATGTAGCAAAGGCCAATCAGTGATCAATGTTCATGGAAACCATTTTTTTTTTTTTTGTCTCACTCGTCTGTCAGGGAAGAGCCAAAAGTCGCCAGTACCGGTTCCTACATTCCCAGTTGTTGCGGTGATTGGAGGGCCTCGTCCCATCCGCCACCCACCAAGCAGAGCAGGAGAAGGGTGTACCTGGTGGCGTTTTGTCAGGTTCACTATAGGAGTTTGGCCAATTAGTTTCATTTATTTGTCAGTAAACTTCCATAGAGTATTATTGATCTTTCAAACACAAGGTCTCATTTCATGACCAAGATTAGAGCAGGAGATGTCGTCCACCCAACAATTAACACTGGTAAAAGGAACAATTAACACTCTGGTTGTGAAGCCGTTGAGTGTTGGGTGCGAATACACAAACAATTTTATGAAATCTACACTATTTCTATCAGATTTTCACCATATATTCAGCTATGCTTCCCTCAAAAAAATTTCCTTCCCTATAAAAAATATATTCAGCTATGCCCTCACATTGGCGCAAAGAAATACACCCCCATAATTTTTCTCTAGCTTCGCCTAAGGGTAGTGCATAGAGGGGAACAGGCAACAATATCGAATAAATATGAGCATGGGTTTGAGGACAAGAACTAAAGAATACTGATTACTTTTACATGTATATGTAGGGGGTAGGTGAGAATTAGAACACATTTCAACTCACTAGATTATATATACAGCAACTAGTTGCTCACTCACTAGATTATATATACAGGTGGATGAAGAAGCAGATAATTTATCCCACAGAACAAGAGCAAACTAGCGGCATTTATTTATTATAAAAAAGCTAAGCTATAATGCATCTGGATTACGGAAATCTGCCATTCTTTATCCCCCAACACATTCACATTCTTCACTATAAAGTCTCAGAGCATAGGCCTGGTAGACATCAGGAACATCTTAGCTGGGCTCAAAACAGGATGAAGCTATACGCAGACAAGAACATGCTCGTGAGTTTTCAGTTGGGTGATCAAGTTCTGCTGAAGCTTCAGCCGTATGCACAGTCATCAGTGGTTAATAGAGCTTGTCCTAAACTGTCATTCAAGAAAATTAGCTCACCTGTACTATGGCCTCATGTCACGATGCGTAGGCGAGAGCGAGGTTGTCTGTGGCGCTCACAGCATCGTAGTGTTGCAGTGCACTTTTTGGTACCTTCTACCAGCGAGAAGCCATGGCATCGGAGGTGGCCAATCAGTCACCAAATCAAAAGGTTCTAGCTTTTGGATCATCCACTGAGTGGAACCGAACAAAAGGCCTATGACTGTACAGGCCGCATTTCATTGCAAATAAACAGAGAAGAACAGGGGAACAAGTGGACAAGCAGTTCTAATCCACTGACAAAAACCTGTTTTAAAAACTAAAAAACTTGTGTTGGAAGAAAACTGTTCCTGATCCAAAGCGCAAATTTTCTAGTAACATTAACCATGATATGAATTGCAGTCAATGCATAAAGATGGTCCACAGCAGTATCTTTATTGCAACCACATTACGCAACACATGTAGCAACCGTCAAGCAGTGATCAATGTTCATGGAAACTCTTTTCTGTCTCACTCGTCTGTCAGGGAAGAGCCAAGTCACCAGTACTAGTTCCTACATTCCCAGTTGTTGCGGTGATTGGAGGGCTTCGTCCTGTCCGCCACCCACCAAGCAGAGCAGGAGAAGGGAGAAGGGTGTACCTGGTAACGTTTTGTCAAGTTCACTATAGGAGTTTGGCCAATTAGTTTTATCTACTAGCCCATCAACCAGTGCAGTACTTGCAAAGGCTAGCAATTTAAGTCATCTCCTCTAACTCCATGATGGATGGATCACGTAGTTAAGCGACTTTCTGAAGCTAGCCAAAGAATGTGAAAGTTTTAAAATTGCAACCTGGGGCAGAGATTTGTTGCCAGCCAAATGCAATTCATTTGGTCGACAGTAGAAGCAAATGTATAGTGATTTATTTCTTGTGCATTTTTATTTTACTTTTCCAGATATTGGAACTACTCTGTTTAGCAGAGGATCTTTGCTCCATATTCAGGAATCAAGATAGAAAATGTGTGCGAGTCAATTTATGTATTCTCACACTCTATCGCTAATTAGTTGTACCAGATGTATAGTCAAATACGCCCTTCAGACATTATTCCCAAGCAAATAGAGAGTAGGTGAGAGTACTGATGAAAGAGGGCGCATATCCTGTTTTCAAGTGAAGATTCGATGTTCAGAGCTGCAAACGAAGAAAACATTTGGCTATTAATGCTGCAAGGCGCGAAAAGCATCCGTGGAAATGAAACCCCTCATACAGACATTGTTCCCCAGCATTCTGCAGCATGAGTCCTGAGGCCTGGGAGACGTCAGGACGATTATTAGTAACATTACCGTTTGTCTGGTATGAAAAATAGTAGCAAATTGAGGTCTAGAACTGTCACATGGAGGGATTCGTAACTTGGAACATATTACCCTTCCGTTTCTCCTGACTGCTAAGAGACCTACGTCATGTCTAATTATCTCTACTTTTGCATCGTTTTTCAGGTGCTATACCCTCTTGTTGCACCAACTGCCTTGAAACATGGAGGAGCTATATATGTTACATGTGCCATGCATCTCAGTTTCTCGAGTCCAAGCAACAGAACAGATTTGAACTAGGCAGATGCATAATGCACTATTTAAGAAGGGTAGGGGGGGGTATTTGCTAATTTTTGGTGTGGTCTGAAATCAAGCCAAATTGAGTAGTATCAATGAAATTCTGTCTTGACCACTTTTACGATTCCAAGTTGTCTAATATATGCTTAATGATGCTCCATAGAATAAGGATAACCTTTTTTGAAATCGAGCAATTTTTTTAATAAGAATCAAAATTTGTTTATTGTTGACCCTTGAATTATTTTCCTATTAGACTGAGCTCATGTGATCTCTGCGAAAGTTATAGGATGTGGTTCAGGCTTCCAAATGTGAGGAAATTTGCAGTTTCTTGTAGAGAGTTGGAGATTTTGTCAATGTATAGCATCTGAAAAAGATAACTGCATGTTATCTAAAGTATTTTCGCATATATTCAATGTTTGGGACAAATAGAGCTTCCAAGGAAATATAACTAATCCACCAGCCTCAAGGGCTTCCAATCCGACGAATTAATTGACCCTGCGAGAGGTAATATCTGACTTCAGAAATAGAAAAGAATTGAGGTAGATTACTATTTAACTTGTTTCCTCTGATTGTACTGCAGTACATAAAAGGGAGACTACCCGGTAGAGAAAGCAGGCAACTCAACATCCATTGCGATCAAATAGGTGACCATCGGCGCTTCAAAGGTTTTCTTGCCCAATCAAATCCTGTACTGAAGGGAATAAAATTTTAATTTGGTCATGTGCCTGCTTAGGCGGTGTGCTCTTTACAGTGTGTCATTCTGTTACTGAGACGCAGTTTAGAAAAAAAAAAGCTGAGCAAATTTGGGATCTGTATTAAATAAATGAGGTAGATTAGTGTTAACTTCCTCTAATCTCATCTCCCGTGCACACTTACATGGAAGAATTGGTGTGATACGTATTTTGAATATTATATATATGTATATTTTTTGTTAATCTCTTTTAAAGTTACGAATCATATAGTTTCGAACAAATATAATATGGTTGTATGAGTAACATTAAAAAGTCTATTAAAACAATATCAAGATTTTTTTTTCCAAATAGCCCGTGGCAACGTATGGGCATTTTTGTTAGTAGAATCTAATTTGACTACAGCAATATACAAGCTCAAAAGTACAAACCTATGAATATACTAGCAAATTGCCCGTGCATTGCTACGGGGGTGCGCGGATTTGTATGAATATTGAATCAAGTATGCCTTGGAAGATGAGAAACAAAAATAAATGAAATAAATACCAAATGAACTTCAACAAACTGGATGGAATCGATAGGGCTTGATTTTATTTGAATTTTGGAACAATAATGGGACCAACTTGAGCTCAGATGGGGAAGATATATATGGATTTTACAGTCTTGCATGCTTGTTTCAGTTTTTTTTTTTTTGCAAGAATGTCTAAAACAGGAAAACGGCTGATGGTGGGAGTAGAACCCGGGTCGTGTTGAATTGAAACTCAGTTTATATGTAATGATAATTTTATACTTATAAGAGTACACATAAAAACTACTGAATCAAAATTCGGTTTATAAGTTATAACTAATGACAATTTGATTTCTATAAGAGCACACATAAAAACTCAAATTGAATATGAGTCGAATTCAATTCACACTGATGTGAAACTTATTTAGGTTTTAAGTGATTTGGAGCAAGAACATTGCAACATTTGTTAAAATGGTGTTGGAAGGCATAAAAAGTTTAGCGCAAAAGCATGTAGGAATAAAATTCTACAAATAAAACAAATGTAGAGCAAGAAAACGCAATTACTGCAAAATAAGAGAAAATTGAATATGCCACTTGTTTCAGCGTTCCGTAATGCCATGATATGCATACATGCCAAATTTCATAATTTATTAACAATAAATATTTAGAGTCTTAAAGATAAATTAACACCAATATGTAGAGCTTATATCAAGTGAAGTCTATAAAAAAAATTTTGAATTTTGGGGCGTTGTAGTATTTGTGGTGCATTTTTTGAAGTTGCCGCAGTTTTCTTTCTAATGGCTTAATTTCTGAAAAAGGAAACAGCATGGACCAATCAGATCTAGGCCACAGGGTTGTCTAGGCCACAGGGTTGTCTAGATGGCCTGAGGCACACCAGATCCTGGCCTGGTCGCACCAGAGCTCAACCATGGCGGTCAGAGCTCACCGGGAGCGTCGGCGGCTCACCGGGACTTGGCCAAACGGCCACCAAAATTGCTGAAAAAAAAATTCCAGGATGAAGTAAAGCCCAACGCGCACCCATTTTACAGGTTCCCGACGGCCGGAGACAAATGGAAGACGATCGGCGGCAAGTACGTGTCTGCTCAACTCCGGCGAAGTAGTGCGCGCGGAAAGAAGCATGAGAGATAGGAGGGAAAGGTCCGGGAGCTTTATCTCGGTGCCTAGAAGTCCGGCATGGTTGATGTCGTCGACAGGGAGGTGCGGAAGCGGGAGCTCGTCGAGGCGATGCGTGATGGTGATGAACGGCGGCAGGGATAAACTCGATTCGGGCGACCTTGGCTGCGGGAAGGAGGGGAAAAGGAGTCACATGGGTGCGCGACAAAAGAACGAAGCTCTGGATACCGGTAATGGAAGGGAAGCGCACCACAGAGGAAGAAATCGACGGGACACGGCTGTCAGATTGGCTACAGAGATAAACATGAATTTAAATCCGATTTGAACACAAAGGAGGTCTGAAATCTGAAAAGTCCGACTGAAAATTGGGGCTGACGACCTATTTGAGACTTATTTTGTAGTTAGAGAATCCTAACACAGGAATATTTATATTGAACACTGATTTTATAATGACACTATTCCATCTTAACCTTTCCAAAAAAAAAACTCCTACCCGGCTGAACAAAAAATACTAACTGGGATATGATCGTGACAGTCCACCAGCAAAAATACTAGTAGTCCAAAAGCCCCTGGATTCTGCGTGTTCGGCCACGTTGCTCTGTTTCGCTCTGCTTTTCGAGAGAACTCGAGACGCTGACACTTCACCGGCCTCGCTGTCCGCCGGTGATTGCCGAGCTATCCGTTTTGCGACACGATGAGGTCGTTGGGTGAGAGGGTGCCGGAGTTGTCGACGTCGAGCTTGTCGAATTCCTCCAGGAACTCGGCGATCTCCTCCTGGCTGATCTTGCCCAGCTCCTTGAGCTTGTACAGCACGAAGTCCGCGGCGCCGACGCGGCTGTCGCCGTCGACGTCCGCCGCCTCGAGGTCCGTGGTGGTGGTCCGCCGCGTGAGCACCCACCTCGCCAGCGCACGCCGCCGCCGCTCCGTGACCAGCTCCGCCGCGTACAGGAAGAAGAGCGCCACCACCAGCGTGCTCACGGTGATCCACGCCGCGGCGAACGCGCGCCCGGCCGCGGAGCCGAAGCTCCGGTCGCCGTAGCCCAGCGTGGTCACTGTCGCGCACACGCAGTAGAAGGCGTCGATGGGGCGCATCCCTTCGACCGTCACCAGGAACGCCGTCCCGGCGGCGAGCGACGCGGCGAGGAGCGCCGCCGCGGTGTAGAGCTTGTACCGGACCTTGTTGGCCTCCATGGCGCGCAGCGTCCTCGCGCGGTCGGCGTCGCGGAGGTGCAGCGCGCGGAAGAGGATCGACTCCTGCTTCTCGACGAGGTAGTCGGCGGCCTTGCTGAGGAAGGTGCCCACCAGCGCCGCGCCGGCGAAGGCGAAGGCGCAGGCGAGCAGCTTGGCGGTGTCGCTGGCGGGGACGAGGTCGCCGTAGCCGACGGTGGTCATGGTCACCACGCAGAAGTAGAGCGCGTCCAGCACGCGGCTGCCCGTGCGGTAGCCGGACATGTGGTCCATGGCGAGGTAGAAGGCGGTGATGCCGGCGAGAAGGTAGGCGAGCAGGAGGACGACGACGAGCCGGAAGCTCGGATTCGTGCCCCGGAGCATCTCCTTGGGCGATACAGG
Organism: Eragrostis nindensis; assembly: GCA_012490785.1. Classification (NCBI taxonomy): domain Eukaryota; kingdom Viridiplantae; phylum Streptophyta; class Magnoliopsida; order Poales; family Poaceae; genus Eragrostis; species Eragrostis nindensis. The sequence goes on along the minus strand of JAAXCT010002150.1, from coordinate 43,786 downwards.
CTTCTCATGGGGTCCCGGGCCCGGACGTCTCGTGTTTTCACTCGTGGGAGGAGAATCTTGCGTCATGTCGGAGGAAGGCGCCGTCCGGCAGCGCCGGAACCTCCTCGGCGCCCCTCCCGGCGGCGGCGACTTCTTCTGGGTGGCGTCCGGAGGATCGCCGTCTTGTAACAGGGGAAGTTTGATGCCGTTCTCCGCCATTTTTACCTGGAATTCACCGGCAGAAAATGGAGAGGAAACACGGAGGAGAGGAGACGAAAGAATTTTATCAGAAATTTCTGAGTCGCCGCACTGGGAATAAAATTCTGATGAGCGAGGCTGTTACTGCGATTGCGATCAGGACAGAAAATTGACGGAATGCGCCCTTCTTACGACTCCACCTGTTCTGCTACCTGTCATACTCTGGCGGCACACTCTAGATCATTGGGGCACTAGAACAGGTACTCCGGACAGGTCTATTTATATACGTGTCGCGGTGTGTTTGTTATCAGAACTCTAATTTTAGAAAGGTCGAGAATTTTTACTATTTATAAGTACTAACCAAAGTCAAATTATAAAACTAATTTCAGAACCCCGTCTAATTCGCGAGAGGAATCTAACGAGAGTAATTAAGCGGCGATTAGAAGATGGTTACTGTAGCACAATTATAGAAAAGAAGATATATTATTAATCTATAGATTAGGTTATTAGATTCGTCTCTAGAATCCCTTCCTCCTCTCGTCTTTCTCCCCTGCTACAGTACCAAAAGGGGCGAAACCGAGGCGGAGCTGCGTCCGGCGCCGAATCCGCCGGGTCTTCTCCTCCTCCGGTGGCCTCGCCGCTACCGGAGGGGAGAGGAGACCCGCGGAGGAGGTGTCCGGTTTATATACCCTATACTATTAGGATAGTTTCCTTTAGTTTAGGGTTAGGTTTATCCATGCCGCGGTCAGTTCGGCATGGATCTCTTCTCCTCTGCGTTTCCGGCTCCGGCGAGCGATGCCATGAAGGTGTTGGAGGTGCTTGGCTGCTCTGCGGCGCAAGAGCTTCAGCTCTCCATGTGGTTTCCTTGTTTCGCGCCGTTTTGCCGGAGGTATGAGGTATTTTGTTCTCCATTTCTGCGGAAGGGGGGAACTTTTGTGCTTCCCTGGGGTAAGCTCGTCTTCCCTGGGAGTAAGCTCGTCGTTGACGTCGCTGAAGCTGTCAGCGTTGTTCGACGATTGTCCCGGTCGTTGTCGGCGACGGCGGCGACTGTGGACTTTTCTTCCTCTTCTTCCGTCGTTCCGGTGGCGGCCGATGTGCGTTCAGCTTTTGCAGATGCGTGCTGGAGACGAGTCCGGCTGCTGATTCTTGCGGTAGATCCAATGTTTGGAGTCACCGGCGATGGGGAGATGGATGGTGGTGCTCCGGCGTGTGCGCCGGCGTTTTCGGGATGCCTCTGGAAGTTGGAAAAGGACCTCGTTGTAATTTTCTTTCTTTTCAGGGGTGTTTCTGTAAGTTGGGGCTGTACTGTTCTCTGCTTTAATATATTTTCCCCTCCTTTCGCAAAAAAAAAAAATTAGATTCGTCTCGCAAATTATCACCCATCTGTCAAAAATTTTGCCATTAACTAATCAAAATATCTCTAAATGTGAAAATTCTCTTTGATGTGACAGGTCTAAAATTTAGAGGGAAGAAAACGAACAGGAACATTTGATTACTTTAAAAATAGAAAGAGATAAAGAGATACGTGAGATAGGAAAAGAAAAATAGTGTATGATGGCGTCGCATCACACATGATATTAGTTACACTTTTTTCTTTTTTTTTTCTTTTTCTAATACAGTAAGGAATTACTCTGTCAAGAAATATAGTGTTCATCTAGTTTTGTCCTAAGTCAAATCTTTTTTACTTTCACAACACAATCTCGACAAACTATAAATATGAAAACATAAAATAATGTTATTATTTCATCGTGAAATAGACTATTGTAAAATGTAACTATTTTAGTATATATGTTTATATATATTGTTGGTTAAATTTTTAAAAATTTGATTTAAAACAAAGCTAGATGGACACTATATTTTTGCACGTCCCTTTCCCAACAATGTCAGATACACGTTTCAGGTCAACATTACATCTTTCAAACAAGTTCAACTACTCTAAAATTTAATGCACTTTACCATGTAAAACTTAGTCCAACAATTTTAAAATATTTTTCCAAATCTATTTAAACAACTGAAACACTATTTTATTCATTTATGAGAAGCCAGTGTGTGCTACTCCATGTTGCTTTGCATTTTATTTGCAGGATTGTAAGGTGTCTATGCGCCTGGAGCCTCACAGATTTTATAGACTACATACATTGAATTTCTGGCCAGGTTCAGTTCTCCGGTCGTTACGACGTTAGAACTAACTTGTACGTCAGTGCAGTCAACATAAGTCGATCGGCACGTTACGAATGCTGAAGTGAAAGAGTTCTGACAATAATGGTCCATCCAGGTTTCCAGCTGCTAACAACATACGTAGTGCTGTTAGACTGATTCCAACAAGAAGACTCAATCTGGAGATGCAAAAGGCCTTCTGCATCGTGTGAACAGCAGTTTGCCTGTGGTTGTCAAAGCTCCATCTCCAACAGCAGCAGCAACAAGCAGAGCCAAAATTCGTTATCGTCGTCCTCCTCTCCTACCCCACCTCCCGCTCCGGCTCCGCCACGCCAGCTCTGCGCTCGCGCCCTCCTCCGCGCGTCCCCCACCTCCGCGCCGCCCTCCTACGCCCGGCCCCGCGCGCGCCAAGCTCAAGTCTGGTCGTCGCTGCCGTGCTCTTCGTCGTCTTCGGCCGGCTCAACTCCCTCTTCGAGGGCCGCGCCATCGCCATTGCCGGGAGGAACGGAGCCCGGCCAAGCTCCTTCCCGCGTCGAGACCCGCCAGCTGCGCCGGCCGAGCAGCCGCATCGTGACCTTCTCCGCTTTGCCGGCCAGGCTACCACACCCTGGCCGCGTCAGTCCGTAAAGGCGGGGCGGGACAGCCGCCGCGCGCACCAGGGCTGGCTCGTGCCACGCCTTGGCTGGCCGCGTCGCGCCTTGGCCGCGCTGGTGTCCCGTGCGGGGGCGGTCGCGGTGTCCCGTGCCGCAACATCTCAACCACGGGGACAGGGCTCCAGGTGCGGGGGCGGGCCTCCGTGCCGCGTTGAGCACGAGCGGCAGGGGAAGGGTGGCGCGGCGCATGAGGCAGGGAGGGGCGACATGGGCCCGCACGAGGTGTGGAGCGCGGCGGCAGCCACTGTCGGGAGCTCAACTCTGGCGGCCATGGTGGGGCGCGGATGCGAGCTCGACCCCGGCTGCTATGGTGGGGCGAGGAGACGCCAGCTATAGGGCCGCCATGCCGCGTCGGACCGTGGCGGCGTGCCGATGGCAGGACGGGGTGCGGCAGCACGCGTAGGCCCACCTCGCCGCGCCGCCGCGCCTCCTCCACGCGATGACAACGATCATGGAGACGACCTCTGCGATGCACCGCGCCCACGCCGCCGCGCCCTGCCGCGGCCCTCGTCCCGCCGCCTCCACGCCCGCCGTGCCGCGCCGCGCGGGGCCACGACGCGCTTCCCTCCCCGCGGCGAAGCTTCGTGTTCGCGCGTCCATGGCTGATTGTCATGGAGGATGAGGGAAGCTAGAGGTTGGTCGCAGGCCAGAGGAGAGGGAGGAAGGTGGATCGCCGGCGGTGAATTTGTGGCGGCCGGAGTTGGGGAAGATTTGGGGAGAGGACGAAATTGGGGGGCGCTGGTGGTCGTGGCGAGGAGCTGAGTGCTTGGTCGGGGGGAGGAGCTCGTCGCGCACTCGTTTTTGCAGTCGACGGAGTGACAAGGAGGCTGAGTGAGCGGCGCGGCGGCGGGGGTCGCTGTCGCGTGAGCTCGACAGAATGCATCGGAGGAGAGAGGTAGTGCATTTTTCCATCGCCTCTCTCCTCCAATGCAAATTGCCTCTCTCCTTTGCATCTTCTGTTGGAGCTAGTTGCCTTATGAACAATGCTGTGTGGTGAGGCAAAAATGGGTTTGCCTCCCATTGTTGGAGTCAGTCTTACGATAGAGATTCTCAGGCATGCGTGAGGGATACTCTTGCCGTACGTATGCGTCGTATCTTGTGGACTTGTCACTATATTTTGTTCTACCTTGGACTGTGTGTAGCTCATTGATTTCCTTCTGAACAACTTGGAGCCTCAGATCCAGTAGAGTATTATAGTGATTCTGCGACCAATTGAGATCTTCCCCGCGAACAGGATGAAGAATCCAAATAAATTTCAACTCCTCCAGTCTTTTGATACTACCATATCACAAGTGGTCAACTTTTATAAATATTGTAGTTCCTTCATCATTTTAGAAATTAATGGTGGTAATTATTCTCATGGCTAAGCTATCGTAAAAAAGTAAAACTAGGAGAAAAGTAAAAAAAAAGGTACGGATCTCGGATCTATGTATGAAACTTTTCAAGATTAAAAACCACCTAGAATCTATAAGACTTTTGAAAAAAGTTTCAACTTCAAACTTGTGCATCTCAATATGTCCAATCTTGATATAAATATTTGTCAAATCCGATTATGTAAATAAAAGTTATGACTTTTTCAAAATATGGCAGTACTTAAAGCGTTTCTAAATACAAACTAACCTTTGACACGATCAAGATTTATCTATTCATTTTTAAATGTTATATAAAACAAAATTTTAAATTGTCAAATATATTTTTAAAACGTTTTTATTCACCTAGTTATTAGAAACTTCTGAACATAATGTCAAAAAACTTGATAGTTAACCTTGGTGGTTATCACCACTCCTTCAATGAAATGAGTTCCGAAACATAATACTTGTGCTTGCACTAGGTTGGTCGTTACCAACCGCTATTGTGGGTTTTTCTTCAATTAAAAGTTTACATACGACTATTGCTGTCTTCTAGTGTATAATACTCAAAAAATATTCTTAAATTTATAATGATGCTCAATAAAGTTTACATAAAAAAGTTTAATCTTAAACAATAATGATGAGGATATCGGCAAGAGCTCCATCTTCAGTTGGGATTATAGCACACATTTAATATCTCACAATACTCAATAAATATTCTTAAAATTACATCAAATTATGGAGATCTTCCAATTACATTTCAAAATACAAGCAGTCTTCTTGTACCCCATTATTCTAAAATTGATGATTTATTCCACAACCTTCAGATGAATGTATATGCATAGCATATTTATATAGATATGTAGATATTAGGGTTTCCCATTTGCTTGTTCATGCAAGCGGGTAGGACGATTGCTTGCCAATGCCGCATGCTCCGGTGCCCCTCTGGAGCCTCATGTACCCTCCCTCACCCCAGGTTTCGCCCCACTGGTTCTTGAGCAGCCAGTACTGGGTGCCATCCTCTGCAGTGCCATACCCGATCGCCGTCACCGCATGGTCCAAGTTGTCGCCGCATCCGTCCGCGGTCATGACGCCGCTGTGGTAGAACTGGAAGTTGCTCGAGCTCCCATCAATTCCAACCGAGACCGGCTGGTTGGCAACGGCCGAGGCGAGAGCATTCTCGTCTTCGCTTGGCACATCCTGGTAGTTGGTGATCGTGACGGACGGCTGGATGGACTGGCACATACCCTGCTGTGCGGTGTAAGCGTATGCATCCTCGGTGGTGATTCCACCATTGCTGATGATGTACTGAAAGGCGTTGTCCATTAAGCCGCCGTTGCAGCCATTGTTCCCGTTGGTTGAGCAGTCCAGGAGCTGCTGCTCCGACAGAGACACCAGCTGCCCGGTCGTGATCTGGTGGAGGCCCTCAATGGCCGCCACAGCAGAGAAAGCCCAGCAGCAACCTGCAAATTTTACATAGTCATCAAGAGTTCAACTAATCAATTTTGTGTGCAATTATGTGCGAAGAGTTTAGTTACTATACGTACCACATTGGCCTTGGTTCTTGATGCCAGTCACAGCGCCTTTCTTCCTCCAGTCAACCTCCTGGTTGTCGTCCGAGAGAGTAGCGTTCGCGTACTTGAAACCAAGCACTTTCTTGGCCCCTGCCGGCATGGGCTTAAGTCCGGTGTACATGGCCGTGAACTCATCCCTAGTAATGTCGGCGAACTTGTTGACCCCCAGGGTGTACTTCTTATCCCCAACGGCATTCGACCTGTGAATAAAATCAATGTTTGCGTTGAATACCTCGAACCGCCGTGCCTTCTCGGCCTCATCCTTGTAGGTGCGGCCGTGCTCCGCCATCCACTTCTCGTGCCTTGCCTTCATCGCCGCCTCGCCATAGCCACGAGTGGAGAGATCCGTGGCCTCAACAGCATACAAGATGCGGTCCGTCATGGTTACGACGGTGAGCAGAATCAACGCAGTCGTGACAAGAGACTTGTTGCCAAAGTAGGACGCCATGGTAGTTTGCTTCGAGTTCCTGTTTATGTGTGAAGATGTGTAGCGTGTGATATTGCTGTGCATTACATTGGTGAGATTATACAGGATATATATAGAAGGCAAGGAGTTGCACGTATTACATAGACCACCTTGGATTGCCGGCCACGTTCAGTGCCCAGGTCGTTAGGACGTTAGAACCAGCTTGTACGTCAGTTAATTAAAGTAAGTACAGTCAACATAAGTCGGCACATTACGAACGCCAGAATGAAAGTGTTTCAGACAATATATAGCTAGTCTAGGTTCCAGCTGCGAGCAAGATACGTAGAGCCGTTACGAGAGAAAATTCCATGCAATTGTGAGGGATACTTCTGCCCGACGTGCGCGTCGTATCTCGTGGACTTGTAACAATATTCTTCCTTCCACCTTGGAGTGCGTAGTACATTGATTTCCTTCTGAGCAGCCATGATCGTCGGACCAGGTATATACTCCCCAGGAAAAGGATGAGGAATCCAAATTTCCACTCTTCTTGGGCTTTTGATACTACCCTAGGATAGTAGGTCGACTTTTATAAATATTGAATTGTACCTTCATTTTTGCAAAATCACAGTGCCAGTAATTCTCATAGCCAAAGATTCAATGAAAGAGTCAAAGTAGGAGCAAGCTCATACTCATAGTGAAGGTACAGATTTCATACTTAAAAAGTTAAGTGACTATTTGAGAATCTATACGACCTTCGAACAGAAGAAGATTAAACTACAAATTTGTACATCTCATCGTGTCCAACAATTTTGACATAATTGTTGATCTAATCCGACAGTGTACGAAAAGTTATTACATTTGAAAATCTCCTTGTGTTTAAAAAGAGGCTCTAAACATGAACCGCTAGTGTTTCTAAATATAGATCAGCCTGTAAAATGCTAATTTTTTTACTCGGTTTATAATCTTATATAAAATACATTTTTAAATCACACCAATATATTTAAAGAGGGTCGATGTTTCCCAATTATTGCAAACTTCTGAAGATTTATGTTAATGCATAGCCCGTACTCAATTATTAACGCTACTCAAATGAATTCATTTCCAAACTACTGCAGGATAACTGATCGATCGACTTTTATAAAGATAGCAAATTTACATTCATTGTGTAATATTGCAGTGCTAACAATTCTCATAGCTAGACATTGAATGAAAGTGTCAAAGTAGGAGCAAGATCAAAGTGAAGTACATGTCAGAGATATTTTTCAAGATTTTAAATAACGATTTGAGAATTTATACGACCTTCAAACAGAAAAGGTTTATACTACAAACATGTACATCTCGACATGTGTAACAATTTTGACATGTGTTGACTTCATCCGACTGTGTACCAAAAAGTTAATCTATTTGGAAATCTATATTGCGAATTCATTTCTGAGCTATATAATACTTGTGCATGCACTAGGTAGATTTTTGCCAATCTATATTGTGTATTCTATCCAATTTATTTATAGTTTACACGATGGATGTCTTCTGTGTGCCTGAGCTACATGAGTCTTGCTCTGGTGCTGGGTGCCCTTCATATATGGCAACAGGGTCAATCAATTTCTTACACGTGCCATTGGAAGATAATTATCTCTCTTTTTTTTTTTTGCGAGGAGAAGATAATTAATCTCTTGTAATCAACAGAGGTGGGGGTAGTGGGGTCAGGGTCAAGTGACGTGCAGGCCGGGTTAGCAATATCGCAGCAGCATGTTTGAATTTTGATGCAGTCAAGGATCGGAACATTACGAAAGCAAAGTTCACTCGAAGAAAGCTGTGCAAGTGTGCACACGCATTCCTCCACTTCTGCTCCTATAACTACGTACGTAGTAGTGCCGTTCGGATTGAGATTCTCATACATGCGTGACGAGTTGATTCTTGAGCGATTCATTTGGTTTACGTCTTTCGTGGAAGGTCAAATTATTTATTCCACCTTGTAGTGCGTGGTACATTGATTACATGCTGACCAGCTTGGATCGTCCGGCACGGTAATGCAACTTGATTCTCGAACCTAAGCTCTGCCAAAAAATGAAAAAAAAAGAAACCAAATTATTAGACGCTTTTCTGGGTGTCGGTGTACTGGGAACCAGGGTCCCCACTCCCCAGGTCAAAAGGCCGGCCCAAATCCTTCTTGGGCCGGGGAAGACAGCCGCGCGCCAAATAGGCCGAGACGGCCCAGCAGGCTGGCGCGGAGCGCTGGGTTCTCGGATGGCTCGCGGCCGCGAGCCGAACGGCGTAGCCACGTGGCTACGCCCTGCCGATACCGCGACCCGCCGCGGGACGCGGATAAGAACGGGGTCCCACGAACCTGTGGGAGCCTGGCACGTGGCGGCGGTCGTTCGCGGTGCCTTAATAACGCCGCGGCTCGACGAGACGCCCTGGGATTTCGTGCGGCAACAGTACGCGCGGATCCAGGGCGCGAGTATTCCTTGCAGAGGGGTCCCACTTGCCAGCGACAGCCCGCGCGGCCGCGCGGGCGGGTCGCTGGACTTCAATGCGTGTGCGCACCGCGCAGGGATGTGTCTGATGGACACGACCCGACCGGTCGTAGCCCTGTAGCTCTCGGTTTAGGCTAGCGCGGGAGCGTGGGCTGACGTACGCCGCCTGCCGCAGTACGGGTGGCGCGCGGATCGAAGAGCCATCCCTTGCATCCGGCACACTTCCGCGCCTCGCTGCCCTGGCTGCTGCGTGCGTGCTGTACGAACGACAAGACAAGACGGCGGAAGTCATGGGAACCATGAAGGCAGGGCGAGCGAAGCCCGCTGACAGCAGAATAGACGTCCGGCATTCCGGGCGGAGAAGGGCTGCCAACCGGCGCCCTCATAACGGCCCATGAACGGGCCCGGCCTCTCCTTGCACTATAAAAGGGAGTGCCTTGTACCATGAAAAGAACACAACATTTGAGCAATACCAGACAAGCAGGACGTAGGGTTTTACACCTCCGGGTGGCCCGAACCTGGGTAAACGCTTGTGTTCTCCTTCTCTCTCGATCGCGATTTCTACACTTAGAACCGTTCGCACCCCTCCGAATCTCAAAGTGAGGCCGTGCTAGGCCCCCATTTGCCGTGGTTTCCACACCTCGACATTTGGCGCGCCAGGTACGGGGACGTCGTAGTTCCTGTGTTTTCGTCTTCGCGTCAGTTTTTCCTCGCCATGGCCGGGCGAGACAATCGCAGGTCATCGAGCGACGAGGACGTGCATCCTCGGCGCCGCTCCGTCTCGGAGTCGGTGGACGAGGAGATCATGGCGGACCAACCGCCCACGGCGAGGGCGGCCAAGGGCTCGCGTCCTCCCCGACCTGCTCGGCCGAGCGGGGCGGAGGGCGCGCGGCCCCGGCGCCGCACTCGCTCGCAGTCGGGTTCGCAGCGGCCGTCCAATGGACGGACCGCCTCTCCCGAGCACGAGCAACGCCGCGCCCCCGCGCGGCGCCTCTCTTTCGACAGCCTGACCCCATCAGCAGCACTAGACCGGGCGAGGGACCTGCTGCGCAACCCACCGCCGGAGCTGGCGGAGGGTTCGCCGGCTGGGCCCTGGCTTCGGGACGTCGCCAAGATGGTGGACACGGCGCGACGCCAGGCGAGATCCAAGTCGGGTCCGTCGCGTTCACGCGCAAACTCCTCTTCGGAGGGTCCCCCGTACGTGCCTACCGAGCGCACGCACACGGGCACGGAGGACTACTCCTACTCCGTGACAACGTCTCGTCGTGGCCCGGACGACCTCCGGCGGAGGCTGGGGGGACGCCGCCGCGACGAGGAAGACGCTCGCGTCAGCATCGAGCGCACCCGGGAGCGGCGCCACGAAAGGCATCGCGCGCAGTCTTCCCGCTCGACGCGCGCGCCGTCGTCCGGCTCGTCTGCCTCGCCGCCGCCGGACAGGAGACGACGTGCGGAGAGCGAAGGTCGTCGCGTCGCATACTCCGGTGGATGTGCGGCCCTCTCCAAGAGGCTGCGCAGCGTGACGTGGCCCAACAAGTTCCGCCCCGACATACCGGAGCGGTACGACGGAACCGCACCTCCCTCCGAGTTCCTGCAGATCTACTCTACCGCGGTGCGAGCGGCCGGGGGCTCGGAGGACGTCATGGCCAACTACTTCCACCTCGCGCTCAGGGACTCGGCGCGATCTTGGTTCATGAACCTACCGCCCGAATCAGTGAAGTCATGGAAGGGGTTGTGCCGCGACTTCCTTGTCAACTTCCAGGGCACCGCCAAACGCCCTGGCACGCAGATCGACCTGGATAAGGTCATTCAGCGGAAGGACGAGCCGCTGCGCAAGTTCGTGCAGCGGTTCAGCCACGTCCGCAACACCATCCCCAACATCAACCCGACGCGGGTCATATCGGCGTTCGCCCACGGCGTGCGCGACAAGGACGTGTTGGGCGAGCTCGGGGTCCACGAGCCTCAAACCGTCGTGGAGCTCTTCGGGTTGGTCGACCGGTGCGCGTGCCGGCAGGAATCGCAGGCCTGGCACGACTCCGACCCGGAGAAGGAGGACGAAGACGACGACCGTTCCCCATCCCGAAAACAGAAGAGGAGGCTCGCAAAGAAGCGCAAGGCGGGCGAAGTTTTGGCCACAGCGCCGTCGGGCGCCAAGGGTGGTAAACCTCCCACGGCCCCGAAGGCGGCAAAAGGTGGTGAGAAGGCCCCCACCACGGGGAAGTACTGCGCGTTCCACGACTCCACGTTTCATGACCAAACGGAGTGCAAGTACATCCTCGCCAACGCGGAGAAGCGCAAGAAGCGCAAAGAGAAACGCGCAGGGAACGAGAAGGGGTCCGGGGAGGACGAGGAAGCCCTCCTATTCCAGGACCGCGAGGACACCGTCGCGGTCATCTGCGGCGGCTCCGCGCCCATCACTTCCAAGCGGCAGGTGAAACTCCTCCGTCGCGAGGTGTGCGCACTGAACTCGGGAACCGTTCCTGCCTGCTCGGTCAAGTGGTCGGACGCGTCGATCACTTTCGACCGAAGCGACCTGGTCGGCCCTGACAACTCGGACGGCCGGCTCCCGCTCATCGTCGCTCCGACGGTGTGCAACAAGAGGATCGCTCGCACGTTGGTCGATGGCGGTGCGAGCATCAACCTCATCACCCCGAAGGTGTACGAGATGCTCCAGGGCAGCAAGGCTGACCTGGAGCCCTCAAGGCCTTTTCACGGGGTCCTACCGGGACGCGCCCAACCCCTCGGGCGGGTCACGCTCCCGGTCACGTTCGGCACCAAGGACAACTTCCGCACGGAGAAGTCCTACACCCCACCTGGTTGGCGAACCCGGTGGTCGTCCCCAAGAGCAACGGCAAGCTCCGCATGTGCGTCGACTACACCGACCTCAACAAAGCCTGCCCCAAGGACCCGTTCCCGCTACCACGCATAGACACAGTAGTTGCCTCAACCGCAGGTTGTGACCTACTCTGTATGTTAGATGCGAACTCTGGGTATCACCAGATTCCCATGGCTAGGGGGGACGAAGAAAAAACGGCATTCATGACCCCAGCGGGGTGTTATTGTTATGTGACTATGCCTTTTGGTTTGAAAAACGCGGGCCCTACTTTCCAACGAGCAATGCGCAAAACACTTGATGAGCAACTCGGGAAGAACGTAGAGGCCTACGTCGACGACATCGTGATCAAGTCACACAAGAGCGAGACCCTGCTGCCCGACCTAAAGCAAACGTTCGACAACTTGCGTGACAAGCGGGTCAAGCTCAACCCGGCGAAGTGCGTGTTTGGTGTCCCTGCGGGAAAGCTCCTCGGTTTCTTGGTTTCGCACCGGGGGATAGAAGCCAACCTGGAAAAAATTCAGGCCATCGAAAACATGCGCCCACCCACCCGCCTCAAGGACGTCCAGAAGCTGACGGGCTGCATGGCCGCGCTCGGCCGCTTCATCGCAAGACTCGGCGAACGCGCCCTACCCATGTTCAAGCTGCTGAAGCGGAAGGACCGTTTCCAATGGACTCCCGAGGCCGAGGCTGCATTTCAAGAGCTAAAGGCCTACCTCTCCTCAGCACCCGTCTTGGTCGCACCCCGGGACAAGGAACCGCTCCTGCTCTACATCGCGGCCACACCAGTAGTGGTAAGCGCCGCACTCGTCGCAGAACGTGAGGAGTTCATGCTCGACGAGTCCCGGCGGAAGAAAAGACGCGTCGGCGCCGCGCCGGCCCGGGACGATGGCTCGGGGGCTGAGCCCACGGCCGCCCCAAGGGTTTCGGCTCCGACGACCACAAGCGACATGGCTCGCCCGGGGGCTGCAGCACCGCTTTCGGATGAAAGCTCGGGGCCTGCGCCCACGACCGACCCGGGGGCTCCGGCTCCGACGTTGGCAAATGACATGGCTCGCCCAGGGGCTGCAGCACCGCTTTCGGACGAAAGCTCGGGGGCTGCACCCACGGCCGACCCGGGGGCTCCGGCTCCGACGTCGACAAGCTATATGGCTCGCCCGGGGGCTGCAGCACCGCCTTCGGATGAAGGCTCGGGGGCTGCGCCCACGGCCGACCCGGGGGCTCCGGCTCCGACGTCGATAGACAACGCAACTCTGACGCCCGACCCCGGCACGGGCGACGCCGAGATGAAGAAGCGCATGGTGCAATGCCCTGTCTACTTCGTCAGCGAGGTATTGCGCGACGCCAAGACGCGCTACCCCCAAGTGCAGAAGCTCCTCTACGCGGTCCTCATAGCGTCAAGGAAGCTGCGGCACTACTTCCAAAACCACCCCATTCGGGTGGTCACCAGTTTCCCGTTGGAAACGGTGTTACGCAACCGCGAGGCCACTGGGCGAATCGTCAAGTGGGCGGTAGAGATGTCCGAGTTCGAACTCGAGTTCACAACCTCCAGCGCAATCAAGAGCAAGGCCCTCGCCGGTCGTGGCAGAATGGACGTCCGGTCCTGTGGATGAGCGTGAAGAGCTCACCGCGCGTCCAGCCAAAGACGAACCTTGCGAAGGCGACGACATATGGACCATGTACTTTGACGGGTCCCTCACCTTGCAAGGCGCCGGCGCAGGAGTATTGCTGGTGGCTCCTACTAAATAAGAGCTATGCTACGCCATCCAGCTACACTTCAAGGCCACCAACAATATGGCGGAGTACGAAGGATTGATCGCGGGGATGCGGATCGCCGCGGAGCTCGGCGTCAAGAAGCTCCTCGCTTTGGCGACTCACAGCTCGTCGTCAACCAAGTCTCCAAGGAATACCAGTGCTCGGACCCGCAAATGGTGGCGTACCTGGCGGAGGTCCGACGGCTGGAAAAGAACTTCTTCGGCTTCGAAACACGCCACATCATGCGAGGCGACAACACGGAAGCTGACGCCTTGTCGCGAATCGCCTCTTCCCGACGAGACCCACCGTCCGGGACCTTTATGGAACAGCTCGCTCAGCCCTCAGCTCTGGTCCCGGACATGGCGGACGGCGCCGATCATAGCAGCGCCACACCGGCAGAGCCGCCCGCGTCGGTCGACGCGGGCCCGCCGCCAACCGACGAGCCCCACGTGCTCGCCACAGATGACCCGGGCACCCCATGGATGAACGAGCTTGTGGGGTACCTCCGCGGTGAAGTCCTACCCGAGGACGACGAGCCCGCCGAACGCCTCACCCGGCAAGCCAGGCGCTACGTCCTTGTAGATGGGCAGCTATATCGCCGGGCGGCGAACGGAATCCTCCTCAAGTGTATCCCGACGGAGCAGGGCAAGGAAGTCCTCCACGCCATCCATGAGGGCGAGTGCGGGAGTCACATGGCCTCCCGTACGCTGGCCGGGAAAGCTTTCCGCCTAGGCTACTACTGGCCGACAGCCCTCACGGACGCTATCGAGCTAGTGCGACGCTGCAAAGCGTGCCAGTTCCACGCGAAGCAGACGCACCTACCCTCGCAAGCACTCCACACCATCCCCCTCTCATGGCCGTTCGCGGTCTAGGGTTTGGACATTGTGGGACCATTTCCCGCGGCTGTGGGAGGCCACAAGTTCCTCTACGTCGCCGTGGACAAGTTCACCAAATGGGCTGAAGCGGAACCCGTCGTCCACATCGACAAGAACTCCGTGGTTAAGTTCATGCGTGGCATTGTGGCGCGCTTAGGTGTACCGAACAGGCTAATCACCGACAATGGTACCCAATTCACAAGCCACGCCTTTGAGGCGTATTGTGAGGAAATTGGCATCAAAGTCTGCTACGCCTCTGCCGCGCATCCACAAAGCAATGGTCAAGCCGAGCGCGCCAACGCCAAAATCTTACGCGGCCTCAAGACCAAAGCTTTCGACCCCCTGAAGAAACGAGGGTCGAAGTGGACTGCTGAGCTACCCGGAGTACTATGGTCTCTCAGGACTACGGTAAACCGCGCCACCGGCGAAACACCTTTCTTTCTGGTGTACGGCGCCGAAGCGGTCCTACCAGCTGAAGTGGCGTTCGCGGCTCCGCGAGTTGCTTTGTACGATGAAGCGACCCAAGACGAGCATCGCAGGGACGACATCAACTTCTTGGAAGAATGCAGGCATCGCGCTAATGTCAGGAACGCCCGGTACCTCCAGGGCCTACGCCGCTACCACCAATCCCGTGTCCGTCCCCGATCCCTCGAACTGGGCGACCTAGTTCTACGCCGCGCGCTCGACCGCAAAGGCAAGAACAAGCTGTCCCCAATGTGGGAAGGTCCCTTCTTTGTGACTAGGGTAACGCGGGGCGGCGTGGTACGATTGGCTACAGAAGACGGCCGCCCGGAGCAAAGCGCTTGGAACATCCAGCACCTGCACAAATTTTACCCTTAGCGGCGTGCATGTCTCACTCGGCGGCCCACAATCGGAGACACTTGGCCTCTCTACCAGTGAGCCCGGGGGCATCGCACTTGTATCCACCATGTATCGTTATTTCTACGATTTTCAGCTAGCAAAAAAGTCTTATTTTTCTCCTACTATACATCGTTCGTTTTCTGTTTATAACCCTTTCCCGCCGGTGAACCTGCGCTCTTCGGACAACGCGGTAAGGACATCACCCATGTCGAGAATTTCGTGCCATGGTCGATCGGCTTAGCCTACAACCCCGCAAACACTTGGGAGGGCAACCCCCGACCAAAAACGCGGATGCAAAGGGCCCAAGCTATCACCAAAACACAGATCCAAAACGGGGTGGTGCTGGAGCTAAAGTCGAAAGCAAAACGGATCATCACGGGATAGGAAAAACACAGGAAGCAAGGAAGAAAACCACGAAACTTAACCCACAAGTCCAACACAAGTATTCACAACCCCCCACTAGCCGGGGCACAAGTTCTGTTGCTGCAGGAACGGACAGAAGTCAAGCATTACAGGGGCACCTCCCCTATGCCGGGCTCGCAGGCCCCTCGTCCTGGTCCGGGACGTACACCCTCACCAGCTCCTCGACCACCGGCTTCACGCGGTCCTGGTGGCGCGTCGCCTCGGCAGGCTCGGGGCCGGCCAGGAGCAAGTCGGTCGGGAAGTCGGGGACGCGCTCCAGGACGACGGTAAGAAGGTCGGAGGCGACGGCTCGAATGGCGGCCTCTCCCTGCTGCGCAAGCCGCCCGCGGACATCGTCACCAAGCCCCTCGAAGAACTGCATGAGCGGCATCAGCGCGAGGATGATCTGACCGAGGGAGGGTTCCTGGTTACCGGTTTGGAGCCGGGCCATGTTCGCCCTCTCTAGGCCGTCGTTGATGCGGCGGAAGATGTCGCGCGCCATCGCTGAGAGCCGCAGGCGCTCGGAGTTCCACTCGGAGTCGTCCATGGCCCCCGGCGGGGTAGCTTAGCTGGGACCGGCCCCCGAGTCGCGCAGCTTCTGGTTCAGGTCTTGCACCTTCACCGTGAGGTCGCGGATCTTGATCCGCGCGTCAAAGAGCGCTCCCGCCTGCACTTCGAGCTCGCAGATTCGCTCCAGCTGCTTCCTCTTCTGCGCCGCCCAGCCCTCGGCGCGCTCCTCCAGGTCCTTGATGCGGACGGCGAACTGGCGAATGAGTTCGTCGCGCTGCGCGACCGAGTCCTGCATTTCCTCCCGCACCTCCGCTCGGATTCTGATGGCCTGTGCACTGGCCAACCCGCGGGCCTCCTCCAACATCGCCTGGGCGCGGTCCTCCCTGGTCTTCAGCGCCTCCTCGTGGGCTCGGACGACAGCAGTGTGGGCGTGCTCACGGGTTCCCAAGTCCCGCGCCATGGCGGCCAGTCGGTCCTCCTCGCGCTGCAGCTCGTCTCGACGGGTCTCGAGGCCGGCCTCGGCGATGTCCAGCCCCTGCTCACGTCGCGCGATGACCTCCTCGCGAACGGCCAACGCCCTCTCGCGCGAGTCCAGGTCGGAGGATCGGGAGTTCAGATGCTGCTCACACTCCTGGAAGCGGTCCTCGCGGCGCTGAACCTTGTCCTCGCGGAGCTTCACGAACTGCTCGCGATTGTCGAGGCGAGTCGACCGCCGGTTGTTCTCCCGGAGCAGCTCCTCGGTCGCGGCACGATCTCGGGACAGGTCATCCATGCGCTCCTGTGTTGGAACTGGGCCGCCAACACGGCACGGCGAAGCTTCTCCTCGGCAGCGACGACGGCGGCCTCGCGCTCGGCCAGCTTCTTGCCCTCGTTCTCCGCGGTGTCCTTGAGGGACTCGGCCATGCGCAGCTCCTCGGCCACAACTCGGGACATGGGCGGCACCGGTGTGCCCCCACCAGCGATCACCTCCTCGACGTCGGCCGCTTCGGAGGTCGTGGCGAGCCCTGGGCCCCGAGCGGCGCGCGCCGCACGCGACGGGCACGGGCCGTCCCCGGGAGCGGGCGATGACGGCGTTGGGACCGGCGACCGCGCCTCGGAAGAAGGCGCCGCTGGGCCCGGGACGCCACCAGACGACGGTAGCCCGCGAGAGCCGCTGACGGGGGCCGGGATCGGGCGCGCCGGGGCAGACGACCGCGCCTCCGAGTCCTGGGCCCCCGGCCCTGAGCTTGACGCAGGCGGCGAGGCGGGACGGAGCGGCGAAGGTACCCTCTCCTCCTCACGCCGTGCCGCAGGAGAAGCGGCACGACGTTCCTCCGGCGCCGACGACCTGGGGGCACCAGAAAGCGCCTCGGGCCGAGGTTCCTCTTCGGCGCGAGAAGCTGGCTCCACACGAGGGGCGTCCGCGGCCGTGGACAGTGGTGTCGCCACCCCCGACCAATCGCCGGCCTCCGTCTGGTTGTCGCCCTCGGAGCGGGGCGCCCCGTCGGGGGTCGTAGGGTTCAGGCGCGGTCCCCTAACACAAACGCGGGAAAATTCAGACCCAATGCATACCCGGTCCTGGGGAAGGGGAAAAAACCCGGAACAAGTATGCGACGCTCACCGGCGGAGACGCTTGTACTGCGGCCGGACCCCGACATCCGGCACCTGCAGCACGACGGAGGGAGGCATCGGGCTCCGGTCCCTCTTTGAACTACCGGCGTCATCAGCTTCAACGCGGGCAGTGGCGTGGTCGGTGGCGGTCGAAGAAGGCGGGCTCAGCTCTGCGGGTCTCTTTCCCTTGTCGCCGGCGGCCGGAGCGGGCCCTTGCGGCTCCGGGCGTGCAGTCGAACTCCGAGGAGGGCTGGCGGCATCGCGAACCCGGAAGGCTTGCTGCGGCGCCACGGTCTCGATCAGCCCGGCGTGGTTGAGATTGGGCATCTCTGCCAAAATGTCGCGGCGTCGGGGGTCCAGATGCAGCGACTTCGCATCATCCGGACACCTCAAGGTATCCGGGGGATTGGTGTCCGTCAGGGCTTGATACGCCGCCCTCTCCTCCGTCGGCGTCAGATCGGAGTCGGACCCCCGACGAGTCCGGCCGATGAAGTTGAAGTCCGAATACCTCCACGTCAACTGGGGGCGCTCCCGCAGCGGGGCGATCCTCTTCCGCAAAAAGTCGTGGATCACGATTCTCCCGTGGAGGCCGGCGGTGGCGAGGATAGCAATGCGGTTGGTCACCGGTTGGAGCGCGAAAGGAAGGCGAGGGCAACCCTCCCAGTATTCCGTCGACTCGGCCGGCGCGGCCGGCGCGGAAGGAAGGGCACACCGCCGCGGATGTAGAACCAATCACTGCGCCACCGGTCAAATCGCGCCCTGGGCGCGAAGTCGATGTACGTCTCGCCCTCGCTCCGGCGGCTGAAGCGGACGCTTCCCACGGGGTCGTCTCTCCCCATCGAGCGGAGCCGGTAGTAGCGCCGAAACAGCTCGACGCACGGGCGCACCCCCGCGAAAGATTCGCAGAGGTGCGCGAACACGGACAGGATCAGGATCGAGTTGGGCGGAAGGTGCGCCAGCTTGATCTTGTACTGGAGCAGCACCTCCATCAAGAAGAGAGAGAACGGCGGGATCGCTCCGGCCATAACGAAGGAGAGGAAGAAGACGATTTCCCCTCCGTCGTGGTCCCGATTAACGTCGGCGGTGGCCGCGCGAACCATGACGCGATCTGGCCCTTGGGGGTCCAGCAGGTGCAACCGCACCCGCTCCAGATCCCCGTCCTCCAAGAAGGACGACACCGGCAAAGCCGGCTCCTCCGGCGCTGCAGCCGCAGGCGGGGGAACCGGGTTCACCGAGGCCGATCGGTGACGGCGACGGGCTCTCTTGTCTCCGGCCATCGGGAAGGAGAGCGAGGAAAGCAAGAGCTCGAAAAACCCTGGAATGCAAGGGAGCAAGAAGACGGAGAGCGCGAGGAGTGCAACCGCAGCGGAAGAGTGCGGAAGTGGTGAAGTCGGAACGCTGCGCCAGTCCTTTTATCAGGACGGGGCAGGCGAAACGACGCCTCGTAGACGATAGAAGTCCACGTGGGCCCCGCCACTATCTTCGCGAGCGAGCGCCACGCAACTAGCAGAGCCGCGGCGTTTCGCCCTCCGAGGAAAAAACGGCGCGCGTACAAGAACCTACCCAAAGGGGCTGACGAGTGGGCCCCGATCGACCCCAGCGTCCCGCTTGGCGTCAACCGGGGCGGGGGCTCCTGTCGGTGTACTGGGAACCAGGGTCCCCACTCCCCCGGTCAAAAGGCCGGCCCAAATCCTTCTTGGGCCGGGGAAGCTGGGTAAACACTTGTGTTCTTCTTCTCTCTCGATCGCGATTTCTACATTTAGAACCGTTCGCTCCCCTTCGA
The DNA here is from genome assembly GCA_012490785.1 of Eragrostis nindensis. Taxonomy (NCBI): domain Eukaryota; kingdom Viridiplantae; phylum Streptophyta; class Magnoliopsida; order Poales; family Poaceae; genus Eragrostis; species Eragrostis nindensis. The sequence continues at coordinate 24,387 of JAAXCT010002150.1, read as the reverse complement.
ATCTCAAAGGGAGGCCGTGCTAGGCCCCCATTTGCCGTGGTTTCCACACCTCAACACTGGGGTAGCCCTGGGACTTATGTAAATTCGACTTCATCGGTTGGAAACTAGTTCGGTAACGGAAAACTGGCAGACGAAATTGTACCAACAAATGCAATAACCGACCAAACAAATTGAAGTTTTCGGTTAACTCCCAAACAAATCGAAGGTAACCAAATCCACAAAGGAAAAAAAACAAATGGAACTTCACGAAGAGGATATTTCTGGTGGCCGGTCGCCCTTGCTGGCTTGCAAACCTGACGGGGCAGCCCCATCTCCAAGCCGCCAACTGAAATGACCGCACAACCTCGCCAAGCGCCTGCCATGCGCCGCTTGTCTGCCACGCCATCGCCACCCGCCCGCCATCGAGAGAGCTGGACAGGAGATTGGAGAGGAATAAGGCGAAGGGATGGCGATTGCTGGTGCCTGAGCCTACACATCGCCGGAGGCAAGGACTCGAGGTGGCAGGCTGCAGCTGGCCGCGTGTGGCGGCTGCTACGGGGAGTCTGGAAGAGCCGGGGTGCTGCTGGAATAGGTTTAGGCCCTGTTTGTTTCAGCTTTTTGTCACTTTTCAGTTAGCTTTTGGGCCGGATGCTGTCAGAAGTCAAAAACCAGAAGCATCTCAGGATGTGCTTCTGGCTATTGGATCTCCCAAAAGTCAATCCACAAAACTGGCGATAGGCTGAAACAAACAGGCCCTTATGATGTTTCCTTTATGGTCCGAGAGGAATGGGTCGAAGATGATGGTCTTGGTGGGCTGAATAGATTGGCAAGATTTTGAGAGAACAAGCTGAATTAATCATAAATTTCACTTATTTCGGTTCAATTCGATTCAGTTTTCTAGTTAATTGGTCCCATGGCTATTGTGGGGGGTTGGACATACTATCATAAGTTCATAACCTGACAGCTAGTTTTATGTTTTGCTACTTCCAAACGGCTGACGTCGCCACTGGCCTTTGTCTGCTTGGAATTCTGCTGATGTATCACATCATTGCTTCCAGCCAACTCGATCTATTGAGGCTTTGCAAACAAAACGTAGCTCACCTGGTTTTATTGTGGTGGAACCAACCCACCTGGATTAATTCAATCGCAGATGTGGCACCAGCCCACCTGGTTTTATTGTGGTGGAGCCAACTCATTCAAACCCTCCAAATCGTCATAAAACATACCGTCTTAGCGACGTTTTGGTTATTTGTCACTCCATAATCGTTATAAAAAGCTAGATTTCTTGTAGTGATATTGCATTTACAGCTAATTATTCTTTCAGTGAGAGACAATATCCCTATCAATAGCGAGACACATGTGATGACTTTCGGAAGTGCTCATAGGGGTAAGGCGTGCATACTTATTGAGTAGCTGAATTTGTAATGTTACTTCGTAAAACCAAAAAAAAAAACCTTAAAATTAGGGCCCTCAAGAAGTATCGTATAGGGGGCATTTGGATACTGAAAAATAGTGATGAGAATAGGGATAAGGAAATGAGGTGAAAAATTTAGACCCTTCATTTTTCCATCATATTACATCCCAACCCTCCGTTCCCTCAAAGATCATTTCCCAATCTCTAACCCATCCCTCAATTCCCGTTTGCCAAACACCATATAGTGTATTAGGTCCAATAATAGTATCCTCAGGAACGAATCCTTGCTGGGCCTTTATATCTTTTGACTTCAGAAATGGAGACGCAATCATCATGGATCATATACATTGCACGATTGAAAAGAGCTTCAACATTTGTATTGAAGATTTGTGCAAGGGACCAACAGCTACGATGAGAGTGGAAAGACGCAATCCTGGCTGGTGATCCCATCCTTGCTGGGCCTTTATATCTTTTGACTTCAGAAATGGAGACGCAATCATCATGGATCATATACATTGCACGATTGAAAAGAGCTTCAACATTTGTATTGAAGATTTGTGCAAGGGACCAACAGCTACGATGAGAGTGGAAAGGGAGCTGGTGCGGTGTGGTGTTGCGGAGCAGTTCTGCTGTAGCACCACGTGCAGATATTTTATTGGGTTGCAGCGAGGTTTTGTTTTAGTTTTTCAAATTTATTTTTCTCTTAAACCATACGTCTTTTTTTGAGTTGGTCTGAAATGAGATGTTATTTGAACTTAATGTACTTTTAAATCTTTTAAAATTTAAATATATTAGAGCAACAATTTTAAAATACTATTTCAATATTTAGTAAAAATGTTGAACTAGTTTTAAAAACTTTTAGTCTCCTTTTTGAAATATTGACTAGAGTGTGTTAAAGAAAAGGAAAGAAAAATCAAATCTGGCTACTCAAATCTGACTTGCTTCTTTTCTCACCCCATCCAAATACGTGGCTCCCCTATACAGCTTTCAGGTGCCACCGAGCCGTTGGGGCACCTAGCCCACCACAAGCCCATCAAGCAGAAACAACCAAGTTGGACAGTTCTTTCTCTTTTTCTTTCTGAATGTTGTTCCAGCGGATACTACGACCTGAGCAACAAATGTTCCAGGCCACAAATAATATTGTTCCGAACGATGAAAAGAAATGCTCTGGGTGAACAAAACAAATGTTCCAGGCCACGAATGACAGTGTTCTGTGCAGAGAAGAGAAATGTTCCGGATGAACAAAACAAATGTTCCAGGCCACGAATAACAATGTTCCGAGCAGAGATGAGAAATGTTCCGGGTGAACAAAACAAATGTTCCAGGCCACGAACAACATTGTACCGAGCAGAGAAAAAAATGTTCCGTCCGAGTGAACAATACAAATGTTCTGGCCTGAGCAAACAAATGTTTCCAGGCCACGAAGAAAACTGTTCTGAGCTCTCCTCTCTGTCGCTCACGGCAAGCCTGGACAGCGGTGCAGGAACAGGACTAGGAGTGCCCCGAGGCGCGGCCATGGCGGCTTGAGCGGCCGGGCTCGCGGCAGGGCGGCACGCGTTGGTCGCGGTGGCGCATTTGCTGGCCGGAAGGGAGGTGGGCTGCGGCTGCGTTGGGCGGAGGGATGAGGGATGGTGGAAGCGCGCCGCGGCGGCGCCGGCCGAAGGAGAGGAGGCCGCAGGAAAAGCGGGCAGCGGCGGCGGCATGCGGAAGAAAGGAGGGCGGGCCGCGGTGGCGCAGCCGGGGCTGGCTGGAGGGAAGGCGGGCTGAGGCAGCATTGCGCAGAGGAGAGTAAGAGGGCGCGTGGAATCCGACGCAGGGAGCCGGGCCGTGGCAGCACCGACCGAAGGAGAGGAGGGCGGGCTGTGGCGGCGGCACTGGCCGGGCCGAAGAGAGATGGCGTACTATAGGGAGGAGGAAGTTTGCGCGCCGTGAGGTGGGGGTGGGTGGGTGGGAATCGGATGGACATGAGTGCGTAAGCACGGATCTCAAGCTCTGGGTGGTCCAGATGCTGCTAGCTCTTGAGTGGATGCTCCAGATGCTGTTAGCACTCGAGTGTTGTATAAGAAATCCTTCAAAATAAAAGGCCATTGTTGGGCGGTCTATCACTAAGTGCGACCACTAGCCTATCGGTGGATAACTCTAGGGCAATCATCACCTGCGTAGTTGCTTAGAATGAAGCCTCTAGGGCTCTCCAGGGGCGGAGCTACTATGGAGCACGGGTGTGCACATGCGCACCCAATATTTTTTGAGAAAAACTTGATTTTCAATAAGTATAACACATGTATATACTAGTACTTGATCATATTACGTTAGTTTAGCCTTCATCATCGAAACATTCCACAATTTGTTGTGCTTCTGAACTATTTTACATAGTAGAGAGCAATTTGTACTACTTATTTGATTCTATGAATCTTTAGTGCACACCCAATCTTAAAATCCTGCCTCCGCCACTCCACTGGCTCTCCACATTTACTGTCAGAATTGTACATGTGATGTACATGAGTATCTTACTTGTTTTAATCTACAAGGGAACAACAACCTAAACAGCTAAACTACTCTGACGAGCAAGATAATCTACAGTAACTTGTCATCATTTTTTTTAAGTGAAAGCGGCTATCATTTCGTTAAAGGAGGATAACTGATGATCATTGGAGTCACGCATAATCTGAACTGGCATAGATCTTTTGTTTAACACTCCCCCTTTAACCAAGCCACTCTTTATACGTTCCGCTCCTCGAGCCAGGCCCGCTTACACCTGGCAGATTTTTAGGATCTTAAGACTGCCTTCACAGACCAACACAACTCTTTTCTGCGCCCTTTGTGCTAACCCGTGCGCACCCGGGAAGAACTTCCTAGTCGGTCACTCATCCTGAAATTGCTCCAGACCAAGTACGCTTAACCTCGAAGTTCTTTTGAGATGAGCTTCTGAAAAAGAGGTTGCAACCTGTTGGTACGAGTATTCTATCAATCCTATTAAACCTTGGGCCAGGATGTCACACTCTTCAAGTTGAGATTGCAGCATAGTCCCTCATGAGTTTTCCATGCAAGTGAGTCAATAAACACAAGTGCAATTTGGTCAGCTTTACCTATGAATCTGACTTCCAACTGTCCACGAGCTACTATTTCTCTGACATAGTGAAAACCCACCTTTATATTCTTATTGTTGCGAGCGTTAGGAATTGGGTTTACTGTCAGATAGGTAACTCCCAAATTATCACTACGTCACGTCAGGTCTTTAGTAACACATATAATAAGTGATACATATGCTGGTGTTACTAGAGCATGTTCTAGTGTAACACATACATGTGTTACTGCTTGTGAAAAAACATGTTACAATAATAATGTAGGAACACATGTAAGTGTGTTACTATATCTAAAAAAAATGTGTTACTAGTAACACAAAATAATATTCAAAAGAATTAGCGGCTGCTAGGATTCGATCCGAAGACCTTATCCATCACTAATCGTTGAGTTTCCACTACACTACTCATGCATATGTGATTAGAAGTTACCCTTAATTGCTTTTAACTTTAAAATTATTTTAATATATGTTACTATAGCCTAAGAAAAGTGTTACTACAGTTTGTAGTAACACATAATAGTAACATTTGTTTGTGTTACTATGAGTTCAAGACTTCCTATGCTTAGAACATATTGCTTTCCATGTAACACTATAGTTGTAACACTATTTTTGTGTTACTAGAATAATTATCTGTAACACATTTTTACAAAACAAGAATTTGTGTTACAAGAACACTCAGTAACATAAATGATTGTGTTACTATGAAATATTTTTGTAACACATTCTTACTTCTGTTACAGGTATGTGTTACAAAAGCCATGTTTTGTTGTAGTGTATCACACCACAAACTTGGATCTCTAGACTGAAAAATTGCCAACTCGTTCAATACTGTCCACAACGAAATTACTTCAGCCATAGCATCAGCCAGTGCCTTCTACTCAGCTTCAGTACTTGATCTTGCGACAGTAACAGTTTCCTTGAGATTCAAGATATTTAATCCAAAATGAACAGCAAAACCCCAAGTTGATCTTCTGCGATCTAAGTATATTCACTCTCTAAAGCTCTTTGTGAAAATGTTATTATTACTTTGTATGAAAGTAGGTTTTACTTATTAAGTTATGTCCAACTAGTATAGTTGCCCGCGCAATTGCATGGCTAGAAGTTTAACATAGTTTATTGTTATTACCTATTTTATAATATATATTTATAAAATAATAGAAAATAGATTGTAGAATTTCTCACCGTCCCTCAATTTGAGTGTGAAATGAGTCATCATTTACCTAACAATATATTTGATTTTATTTTAGAAGTAAGGATGGTACAAACATGGCATGCTAAACAACTAACATATCTCATGATAGGAAAAAAAGAATGTGTCGTGCTACAAATAAATCTTTCAAAGGAAATGTGTCATGCTAAAAATAAGATAATATGCCATTCTAGCTAGACATATATCACGGTGTATTTTTATAACGGTGTATTTAGAAATCGGGATTAAGTGTTTTATTATTCCAAAATTTAGCTATCTGCTCATAATGGTATGGTTGGTAAATTAAGAAAATAAGAATTAGATATATTTTTAGCTATTTTTTATAATCCAAATTTAGTTTTTTTCTACTTGTAAGGGTGTGACATCCTGGCCCAGGGCTTAATAGGATTGATAGAGTACTTATATCAACAAGGTGCAACTTCTTTTTCGAAAGCTCATCTCGAAAGAACTCCAAGGTTAAGCGTGCTTGGCTTGGAGCAATTTCCGGATGGATGACCGACCGGAAAGTTCTTCCCAGGTGCGCACGAGTGAGGACAAAGTGCGTAGAAAAGACTTGTGTTGGTTTGTGAGGCAGTCTGGAGATCCTTGAGAGCTGCCAGGTGTGAGCGGGCCCGGTTCGGGGAGCGGGCCCTTACAAAGGGCATGGAGGGTAATTTAGAAATAGGTGTGAAGGATATTTTTTGTTATTTTTTATTATTCCGAATTTAGCTATTTTTTGACTCATAATGGCATGATGGGTAATTTAGAAATAGGGGTGAGAGGTATTTTTAGCTATTTTTATTATTTTAAATTTAGCTATTTTATAAATATTTTTAGGGGGTTTTCTGACTAATTGTTTCCTAATGGCAGTGGTGGGTAATTTTCTTTTCTTATTTTCTCGGATTAACGTGGGAATTTCTAGTATTTTAGAATTAACGTGGTAATTTTTAGCCTTTAAGAGTGAACGTGGAGGCTTCTTTTCGTGGTCAATTATATATATATAATAGATTTGTGTTCAAGTTTGATGGAAACGAGGCATATAACCAACAACGTACACTCTTAGCATGATCCTCGATGACTTTAACAATACAAAACAGGATTCCGTGCACTAAAATTACAAGCTCGTTCCTTAGTTCATCAGCACAAGATTTATTTTAGTTAGTGTCAGCCTCCGTTACCTTAATGACATCAACAAATCGTGATGAGCAATATCTGTCCGATATTAACAATACATGAAAGAAGAGACAAAACTTTCATGTCTGTAAATATTGGTCCAAACCTTCACGAGTACAATAATAGTATATACTGAAGATATAATTACAATTCTGAAGTGACGACACCATGCGCAACTAGACATACAGATGCCAAATCTTTACTAAACTATAGCAGTGATGCCAGTTTAAGACCACTGCATGTGTTAACTATATCCTGTCTTGCCTTGGTAAAATAAATAAGTAAATAAAACTATATGCTATCTTGAACAGAACTATCATACTCAAATGATTACTATGTAAGTATGGTAGGCCTCGTTTGTGCACCCTTATAGTTATTATCGTTTGATAGTGTCAACAACCTCCCTTGTGAAATCGTTGATAACAACTAAGATTTGCCGCAACAGCAGATCCTAGCTGGTCCAATCAGTTTCTGTTTGCACATGAAGCAAGCGTAACCATCAGCATCTATAAATACGGCCATACACGGAACACGCCACAGAGTCCCAATATAGACCACTTACTGGTGTTTGCTGTAGGTAACTGAATAAACAGCCTTAGCTAATTATAGCAATGGATGTCAGAGGTATGAGAAGGGCCACACTCCTGTGTATCATGGCCCTGGCTGTTTGCCTGGCCAATTCCAGCAGTGCTCAAGGGCAGCAGGCGAGCGGCGTGCTGGCAACCTACAACCTCTACAACCCGGCACAAATCAACTGGGACTTGCGCAGGGCGAGCACATTCTGCGCGACATGGGATGCCGACATGCCACTGGCATGGAGGCAAAGATATGGTTGGACGGCGTTCTGTGGCCCAGCCGGTGCCCATGGCGAAGCCACATGTGGCCGCTGCCTCCTGGTACCTCTCTCTCTCTCTCTCTCTCTCTCTCTCTCTCTCTCTCTCTCTCTCTCTGCATTAAAAAAGCATTTGTACCTGAGTGTGATTTGTGAATACTGATTTGTGACCAATATGGCCATGTTCTTGGTTCTTTTGATGATCAGGTGACCAACATGGCAACCGGAGCGCAAACCGTGGCAAGGATAGTGGACCAATGTGACAACGGTGGCCTTGACCTTGATATATCTGTATTCAAGCAGATCGACACCGACGGAGGAGGCATGGCAAATGGCCACCTTGCGGTGAACTATGAGTTCATCAACTGCCAAGACTAGGAATATTACCAATGAAAATTGTGACGTCCCGCCTCCACGAGGCCGGGCCCGCACGCCTGGCAGCTCTCTAGGATCTCAAGACTGTCCCCACAGACCAACACACGTCTTTTCTGCGCACTTTGTCCTCACTCGTGCGCACCCGGGAAGGACTTCCCGGTCGGTCACCCATCCCGAAATTGCTCCGGGCCAAGCACGCTTAACCCCGGAGTTCTTTCGAGATGAGCTTCCAGAAAAGAAGTTGCAACTGTTGGTATGAGTATTCTTATCAATCCTATTAAGCCCTGGGCCAGGATGTTACATTCTCACCCCCTTAGGAGATCGACGTCCTCGTCGATCAACCCCAGGCCAGGAACTTCCTCTCTTGGCCACGTCCGTGCGTCCAGTGCTAGCGCATGTGCCATGCTGTGTGACCACTTGGGCCCACACCAGCCATGCACACCATGCCTGCGCAACTGCGCCCACACGCGCCCGTGAAACCGCGAGAGTCGGCTCTGATACCACTTGTGACGTCCCGCCTCCACGAGGCCGGGCCCGCACGCCTGGCAGCTCTCTAGGATCTCAAGACTGTCCCCACAGACCAACACACGTCTTTTCTGCGCACTTTGTCCTCACTCGTGCGCACCCGGGAAGGACTTCCCGGTCGGTCACCCATCCCGAAATTGCTCCGGGCCAAGCACGCTTAACCCCGGAGTTCTTTCGAGATGAGCTTCCAGAAAAGAAGTTGCAACTGTTGGTATGAGTATTCTTATCAATCCTATTAAGCCCTGGGCCAGGATGTTACAAAAATGATCATCCTAAAAGTATGGTACAAGCAGCATGAAACGAGTTTAAGAAATTAGAGGACAAATATTTTAATAAACTGGATCTGATTTTCAGGATTTGTATTCTGATTCTGATTATTACCCTATCAGTTTTTTATTTTTTTTCTTTTGTTTCTAATCACAAAACAAACTAATTTACATCCGTTGAGTCACAAGAAAATGATTGATCTCGTTTATGACCAATGTTCAATCTGGATCAAAGTGAATTAGTACGATTATAGTACCAAACACTTCAATTATCGGTTGCCGGTTAACCGCGCCCACCCCTACTGACAAACATAGAATTACAGAATTACTTGATATTGAAGCTTCGTTCCCCATCCATGAACATGCCTGCAAAAAAAATTTTGGTGCTTTGATCAGTCTATTATATATATTTTTTGAAACAGTCTGTTAATTCCTTTTGTGCTAACTTGGATCTTGACACAATGAGCCTACTTTCCCAGATTATTTCGATTATTTATATACTTCAAGGTACCGCAAAACAACTCAGTCACATAGACGATGCTAAGCAATTAAGGACAGTATGAGGTTCTTGATGCCTCGCCAAAAAAAAAAAGATATGAAGTTCTTGATGGTATAACATTCGATTCTCCAACCCCACGAAAAAACAAATGTGGACATCACGCCTATGATCTAAAATGGTTTGAAATTAAATTTGAGATCGCTCAAGACGGTATAAGAATGACGTAAGGAGTTTGAGATTCTAAGGACCATTTAGCTAGTCGTAAAAACTTTTAATGTCTCAGACTCACTCTCTTTCCTTTTCATAAAAATCATGGATAAATAATGTTTTGCATGATTACTACGTTTTAGCCTGGCAAAACTTACATCTAAATCTTGGCACATACCCATATGTTATTTTCTAACTAATGTTGCAACGTTAACCAAAAAAAAGAATGGATGAAGCATGCATGTAATGCTAGTCTATGTCCTATATTAGAAATTTAATTGAGGTCTTTCATCCACCTTAAGCTTGTCCACGGGCATCACACCTTTGTTCAGCTTGCCCCGATCCTAGAAAACCGATTCCACTGACAGTTGGCTACAGTGTGGAAAAATAAAACTTCTCCCCACGCGAGATCTAGCTACTTGTAGAATCTGCAAACCCAACACCAGACCATCAGCTCGCCTCCACAATGGGAAACCCGAATCAATGACCCACGGATCCAAAATTCTCAATCAACAGTGGTGCCTTGTCCTCCTTTGCTCAAGGTTGCCTGGTCGTGGCACCGCGCGCCGCCATCTGCCTTCAAAACACAAACATGAAGTGATTGATGGTACACCGCATTCCATCTGATTTGAATCATTTGATCATCTCAATGTACAACTAAATATTTTCTCTTTGGATGCATCTACTTTCTTTTTAAAAACATGAATCGAGCAATGTAATATGATCATGTGTTCTCCCCAAACTAAGTACAATTCTTAAAATATAATGTTTTCCATTTGTGTTGTAATTTCATAATGGGATATTGGAAACACTACAAAAGGAATTTGGTATACCTTTGATGAACATCCTATCTTGTAAGATGAAAGAAGGCTTTTTATTAAAGATCATTATTGTGTTGTGAAATTCTTGGTACAACTAGCACCACACGGGCACTGCTAGTTGTACTAAAAGGACAAGTTCCCTTCTATCATGAATCGTATGGTGAGATTACACCCATCAGCATAGCTGTCAAGTGTTCAATGTCGACGAGGACTTGGGGCACCATGGGGAACCCGCCAGCCAGTGCCAAATCCCAAAGCTCTACAGGATGATTGTTCTTCTTATCGGTGGTTTTGCTTTCATGTTACCTGGTCCCAAGTTCCTAATTTTCCTCCCAACCAAGAATTGTTGTGATAGAAAGATAATGACGCAAGATAATCTTCCATTAACCGAGTACAAGACGTGTATAGCCCAACGTCAATATACAGCCCAAATAGAATCATCTGTCTAACTGGTTGTAGTGAACCAGTAGTAGGGATATTACACGGCCTTTTCTTTTGCTTATTAATTTGTTTGTGCTCTCTCATCCCTCTATGTAACTCTTCTGCTTTTCAAGTCGTGTCTTGTTGCCACTACGCTGTACATAGATCCATGCTGCCATAATCGACGGTGACATTTCTGGTGCATTATTGTCATTTATGTATACCTACCAAGGAAAACGAAGTGTTGTGTACATGCAACTTATGATCATGTCGATCGATTTCCCAGTTTCGCATGTGATTCTTGTGGTGTGCCCTTCTTCGAGCTACATTTTGCAGCAACATTGCATGCATCCGTCATGCATGACATAATTGATGTCCTGTTAGCGCAGGGCTATTTAAAACGGAAACCCTGGCAGCTGGATCAGAGCTTGTTACCAGATTTTGATCAGCTCATCAGGCGGCTAACATGTCTCACCAAGATCTTCCGCCGATGGCGCTGCTGTGCCGTCCAGGAGTATCCTCACGGCCTCGCTCCGACAGCAGCCATGGCTGGCACTACGAGGCAGCGTCCGCGGTGTCTGATTGCCACCATGACAGGTATAACTCAATTCAGTATAAGGAAAGCAGCAACTCTAGATAGTCGCACTAGTCTTTATAGCACTGAGTCCGCTCTCGATGGTTACTAGAGATTGCTCTCCATTCGTAGTTTTTTCTAACTACAATTTGCCGGGGTAAACTTGGGGCGATCCTCAGCCGAATTTTGGAAAGATGGATTAGTTAAACCATTTGTGCTCCTCCGTGTAGTGTCTTCTTGCTCGACGAGGTTAGCCTTGGGGATAATTGGGGGTTTTAGGGTTGAGGGCTGGAGGCTAACTGGAGTGCTGGGGGCTAAGAGGAAGTTGTTGGGGGCGAAAGGTCGGGCCGGCGGTGGCAATGGTTTGTTGATGGCGGCAAGGCCGCGGGGACACTGCCAGCAGGGACAGCTTGTGCCGGTGGAGACGGGGGAGGTGGCAGGATAGTTACTACCTCAGCGAGATAGGTTCTTGCCCAGTGGACCACGTCAGCGGGTCCCTACCTCGGGCGAGGATGCGGGGTGACTAGTCTTGGTGCTCTCATCACTCGCAGGTGCCGGATCGAAGCTTTAATGGAGTGTCACAAAATTTGGGTCACACAAGTCTGTGCATTGCCACAGTAAGTGGTAGACCCTTCTAATACTCCCTCTGTTCCAAAATATATATAGTTCTAGCTATTTTTCTGGGTGTCCATGTTCATAGAATCTATGAATCTGGACATATGCTTGTCCAAGTTCAGAGAATGTTCAATGCCTGATACAAAGCCAGAACTGCAAATATTTTGAAACGGAGGGATTAAATTATTTTGATATGTCCTCATAACCATACTAAGGAGTAGTGTTGGGGAATGTGATCTCTGTAACCTGTATCAGCACTCCCATCTTTCTGGCCCAGCAGCAGGGACATGGAGACAGAAGGGCACACTGCACTACAGGTTGACAAGCTCCGGCGAGAGCAAAGGGCCAACGGCCATGCCTGCATCCTTGCTGTTGGAACGGCGAACCCAGAGAACTGCATCACGCAGCATAACTACACAGACTGGTACTTCCAGGTCACCAAGAGCGATCATCTGACACACATGAAAGACATCATGAAGAAAACATGTAAGATACACACCTCCACGTTTTCATTAACAGAGCATGATATACGTATGCTAGTGCGATCGAGGTTAGTATTCGTACACAGAATTATAGTGCAAATTACTAAATTTTCTCCTGATGGTATATCTCCTCGTAGCACGTTTTCTTTGTGGGTTAGAGACACTTACTGCATCGTTAGTGGAATGAAAAGGCGTCTTCGTACGGGCCTAGTGTAACATGCCAGGCCTAAATACGGCTCAGAAGAACTCACACTGGGTGGGTGTGGGATGTTAGAATGTAAAACCATTTCGTGGATTTTATTGTACTGCTCCAAAAAGCATGTGGTTGCAAAAAAGGGTGAAGGGTCTCTTGTGTAAATTATTATCATACAGTAGAATTGATAAATTACGTTGGTGCAAAACATGAGATTCGGAAAAACAAATTTGTTGTGCTAATTTATATACTGCTCAGTTCCAGGAGTAATATTCAAAACATGAAACAATTTTCTTATGATAGTGCTTGCCCAAGGGTTAGAGTGATTTTCTTCTGGTTCGTGACATAGTACTATCGTCACTGAGCATTTTTCATACGTTCGCAAAGTTGATTGACTGGATTATTACGTGTGATATAATCAGCACATCTTGTTAAAACCATAGTCGATGTTTCACTCGTTTTACAGGTGAGCAAATGGGAGTCAAGAAACGGTACATCCACGTCACCGAGGATCTCCTCCGTGCTCACCCGGAGTTGCTGGACCCGCCAACCCCGTCCATCGACACCAGACTGGCAATTGTAGCGGCCGCTCTACCGGAGCTCGCCGCGGCTGCCGCGGCGAAGGCCATCACCGAGTGGGGCCGCCCCGCCGGCGACATCACCCACCTCGTCTTCAGCACCAGCTCCGGCGCCAGCATGCCCGGCGCCGACGTTCGCGTCGCCTCCATCCTGGGCCTCCGAGCCACCGTGCAGCGCACGACGGTCGCCTTCCAGGCCTGCACGGGCGGCGCCGCCGCGCTGCGCGTCGCCAAGGACGTCGCCGAGAACAACCGTGGCGCGCGCATCCTCGTCGCCTGCGCCGACGCGCTGAGCGTCATGGGCTTCCGCGCCATCGCCGGCGAAGACGAGGCGGCGCGCACCGACGACGGGTTCCTCGCGCACGCGCTCTTCGGCGACGGCGCCGGCGCCGTCGTCGTGGGCGCCGACCCTGTACTGGCGCGCGGCGAGCGGCCGGTGCTCCAGATGGTGCTCGCCGCGCAGGCGACCGTGCCGGGCACGGAGAGCTTCATCTCCTGCGACTACGGCGCCGGAGGCCTCGTCTGCAACCTCGCGCCGCCCGACGTGCCGGTGTTCGTCGGCGACAACATTGAGCGGTGCCTGGCCGCCGCACTGGAGCCGCTCGGCGTGGCGAGCGGTGGGTGGAACAGCCTCTTCTGGGTGGTGCACCCCGGCAGCCGCATTATCCTGAACAGCTACGAGAAGGCTCTCCGGCTGGAGCCCGGGAAGCTGGCGGCGAGCCGCCGAGTGCTCGGTGAGTACGGGAACATGGTAGGCCCTTCTGTGATCTTCGTCCTTGATGAGGTTGTGCGTGGTCGCCGGCAAGAGGAGGAGGAAGAAAGGGTGGGGCACCCGGAGTGGGGTGTTTTGGTGGGGCTTGGACCGGGGTTCACCATCGAGATGATGGTGTTGCGCAAATGTGGCAACAAGTAAATCCATCTTCTCTTCTGCACGCCAGTTGGTCTAGACAGCATCATAATTGATTGTTTGTGTGCGGTAACAAGTTGATGAAGTAGTCCTATCACTCTTATTGTGGATCGACTACCAATGGATGAAGTATAGTCCTATCATTCTCATTGTCCACTCTTCTTGTTCAAGTTATCAAGTATTTTAACCCTTGAAAGTTGGGGAGATTAAAGCGAGAAGACAAAGTTCCATTGCAGCAGAGATCGTCAATGAGAGTTCTATATATAAAACTCGACCTGCGGGGGGTATGACGGCCCCCGGGCATTTTGTTAAAAAGAACGATTTTCTCACACAGATCGAGAAAACCCCCGAACCCTCCTCCGCACCATACACAGGGACTCAGCAGACCGGTGAGAATCGGCGTGAGTACTTAACCTGTGCTTTGGTCCAACAGAAAAGCGAGGAGATTTTTTTTGCACTGCAGTGAACAGTACCATATTTCAGGCACTGTTCACTACAGTGCCGCGGTGCCGCGGCGCTCGAACCCGGGCCAACGGAGCAACGCTCCGGAGCCTGGAGGCTCTGGCCACTCGGGCGAGCGCCCGCAGGCGAGAGTTCTATATATGAATCGATCAGAATACAAGTTCGGTATTTAAGTGCACCTCATGGAGTCTGTACCCTGGCTACTGGCCAACTAATAAATGTTTGGATTTCTCTCTAAAAATAAATGGACATGCAGGCAATAAGCTAAGGGAAGACATGTGCTTGTGCAAAGTAGAGTGCAGGGCAATGCTGTCGGGATTTTGTGTGTTGTAGGCAAATTGCTTAAGCCGTACGGAAATACACAAAATTGTATTAGATTACTGTCAGGCACTGAAACGAAAAGACTGGGACAACTAGACCTGTAGCCCACTCATTGAGAGCTGTTGGGTAATATTAGCAGTCTTGTAGTGTTTAGGGATAATTAAGAAATCATGTCATACATGCATCATATCATTGCTTCATTTGCTTGTCTTCAAAGGAAGTTTCATTTTCCCATAATTTATCA
This sequence comes from Eragrostis nindensis, assembly GCA_012490785.1. Classification (NCBI taxonomy): domain Eukaryota; kingdom Viridiplantae; phylum Streptophyta; class Magnoliopsida; order Poales; family Poaceae; genus Eragrostis; species Eragrostis nindensis. The sequence goes on along the minus strand of JAAXCT010002150.1, from coordinate 9,229 downwards.
TAATTTTTGGCCTGATTCTTCTTCTGATGATTGATTTAACCTCTGATAAAAAAAAGATAGACCTTTTCTGTTTCATCTCTCCAGCAATTTTAGCAATAGGCATATATAATGGCTCTATTGTTCCCATGGAGAGAAGAACCTATAATTAGCTTTCCAGGAAATTTCCAAGCGACCCATTCTTTCAGAAACAATCATGTATGCATATTCCTTCACCAAAAAAAAAACATGTCATACATGCATCATTTCAACCCATATAATTATTCTTAATTAATTGCTACCCTTAATCAAGACCTCTATTTCATTACATATACCGCTCAATATATTCCTTGTCACAGCAACTGATACTTGCTTTTCTTGCTCTTCAAATCAGTTTGGTTTGCGTTTTCCCATTTTTTTACAAAATAGGTAGCCGTTTGTGTATAAACACTTTTTCAACGAACAGATATGTCGGATGATAGTTGAGTTCTGATCATGCTCTAGTGTTCAGTTTGGTAGGTGGCATCAGCATGGTCATGCAAAAACAACGATGCATATGCTTGAGGTTCTGCACAAACATGGATAAGTTTGGTTCGGCATAGCCGACAAATTTATGTTCTGCACAAGACAATTGTCCATATCGGCAACAAAAATTGTCTCGAAAAAAATAACGATGTGGATGCTGTGCCCACACAGCTTGTAGCTATAGCTACTACATAAATTACAACGTAGGATTGTGAGACATTGGAGAAATACAATCTATTCGTCCACCTTAAAACCTTCAATTTTGTAAGGTGTCCCATGCCGACAAGTGAAACAAGCAGCAATGTGCTAATGACAGGGTGTAACAAACCCAGTGTCTCCTTTTTTTTTTTTTTTTTTTTTGAACTGAAACCCAGTGTGTACTGATGAGACAGGTAACAAATCCTGATAATAGAGCAAGTTTCGGAATGCTTCCTGACTGGACCGTTAAGTGCAAAGTCTTGAGGCAAAATATCATTGAAAAACTTTAACTGTTCTTTATGGACATTGAGATGTGGATAATGTGCCCATTGAGATGCTTCTTGACATGTACCATTCCATATATAATCAAGTGTTCCGGAACGACATCATGGTTCGAGATGTGACAGAGTATTTCTAACTAACTGCCTCCGTTTCTAGAACTGTGACATGGAGGGATTAGTACATTAGAACTTAGTACCCTTCTGTTTCTCCAGACAACTATAAATGGCACCTAATTTATGTGTTTTTGTCTCTATTTTTGCATCCTTCTCAGGTGCTACAACAGTTGCAGCAACTGCGCTTAAGAATGGAGGAGCTATTTTGCATGTGCCATCTCAGTTCGTCGACTCCAAGCATCAGAACAGCTTTTTTTTTGCGAGGGAAGCATCAGAACAGCTTAGAAGTAACCAGATGGACACTGGACTCTAGGAAAATAAAAATCTGGCCGAGTCACTTCAATATTTTGTAGGATCTGAAATAAGGCTCAAAGGAATAGTTAAAAATGAAATTCAGTCAGTGGCCATTTTTACGAGTCCAAAGTCCAAACTGACTTATATATGCAATATTGATGTTTAATAAATGAGGACAATGGTTTTGTGAAATTATGCCAAATTTGGAGTAACAATAGAAAGTTGTTCGTCGAAATTTCAAGTTTATCGTTGACCCCTGAATTTATTTTCCTAAACTGAGCCCAAGTGACATCTGCGAAATGTGAGGAAAATCGCAATGACATTGACTGCATATGACTGTATATCCGGTCCTGGAAGGAAAATGGGGCAATACTTCATAACCCAAGTGACATCTGCGAAATGTGAGGAAGAATAAATGGGACATTTTGCTAAATACTATACCTCGGAGGAAAATTGCAATGGCATTGACTGTATATCACAAAGTCCGTTCCGTTCTCAATATGTTGCAACGTAGCCTGGAAGGCATCAAGAAGTTAGTGGCCCAGGTTTTGAAATTTCAACCTGTGCTCTGTTGGAGCAAGAAGCCTGGTTTGTTGATCACCATGGTTGTGCACGATACCGAGGTCACTTCTATGGAGGAAGGATATATTAATTAGTTCGCTGGTACAGCAGCCTCATGGCACGATGCATGACCAAGAGCGAGATTGTCTGTAGTGCTCGCTGAGTCGCAATGCACCTAGCTCTTTACGCGATAAGCCACATCCTCCGAGGTGGCCAGCGGTGGTGCAATCAAGTCGGGATCTATAGTTTGTAAAGTGCCCGTGAATATTTGCAGGCGATGTCATCTGACGCAGCTGCAATGCGAAGGTGGGGCCTGTGATGTGGAGACACTGAAGAATGTGTGCCTTTCGTCAGTGCTTCTGCTAGCTAATAATGATATGTAGAACTGACTTAGTTTAAGGTCTCTCATGTCCAGTTTGAATCTGAAGAAGTATTCACTCATCAGACACCAAATCAAAAGTTTTTACTTTGGATCAAGATTTGTTCACTGAAATTTTGTGTTTATCGTTGACCCCTGAATTATTATCCTAGACTAGCTGAGCACAAGTGATCTCTGCAAAATGTGAGGAAGTTTGCAACGATATTGACTGTATATGATGTGTCTTGTAATCTTTGGAGATCATGTCCATGTAAAGCTTCCATTTCTTGAGGAATTGATTGTACAAAAAGATATCTGCATGTTTCATATATAGCGTCCAAATACTACTAATCCAAGGAGCCTTAAGAGCTTTCTACCAAACGAAGTAACTGTCCTGAAGTAACTTTTGTATTATTTATTCATTCAAGTGTAGTGTAGTGTATAATAACTCAACTACCTTCTCTAATTGACCGTGGTAGGTCATGGGCTGGTCAACATTAAAGCGTGGAACATTCTGTGCTTTTCTTTTTCTTTGTGTTTCACAGGAAAAAAATTGATACATAGTACAAGAAGGATGAAAATTCCAATAAAAAGAAGCTATATTTAGTGCTTATAACGATCGTAGATGTCCAGTTCTTTAACATAAAATGTGTTTTCACTTTTTGCCTCAATATGTTGGAACGTACGTAGGCCTGGAAGGCATCCAGAAGCTAGTGACCCGTGTTTTGAGTCCTACCATTCGAAAATTGCCACATGTACTCTGCTGAAGCCAGACCCGAAGCGTGCGGCGGATCATGTTTGTGCATGACGCCAGGGTCATTTCTACGGAGGAACAGAATTAGCTCACCTGTACTGTAGCCTCATGTCCCGATATATGGCCGAGAGCAAGGTTATCTGTGGCCTTCGCAGTATCGCAGTGTCGTACTACGCCTTGTTCGTACCTTCTTGGAGCAGGAAAAGCCACTTCCTCGGAGCTGGTCGGCGGTGATGCAACCACGTCGGGATGTACTGGTTGTAAAATGCCCAGTTTCCATGCAAAGGACAGCTCTTCTTCGGGGTGTTCTTCTTCGTCAATACTTCTAGTAGCCAATCTCCATTTGCAAAACTGACGGACTCGAAGGTTTCTCATTTCCAGTTTGAATCTGAAGTAGTCACTCGATCTAGTTATCAAACCAAAAAGTTTTTGCTTTTGGATTGTCCATTGAGAGAAACTGAACAAAAAGCCTACGATAGAACAGGCTGCATTTCATTGCCGAAAACAGAGAAGAACAGGGAACCCAGCGGACAAGCAGCAGTTCCAATCTCTCGAGAAAACCTGTTTGAAAAATTACAAAACTTGGATTGGGATAAAATAAGTTTCTAACCATGATGTGAACTAGAGAGTTACTAATAGGAGTTGCGTATCCAGGCACCATCCATTGCAGTATCGTTATTGCAACCAAAATATGCAACGTCTGTAGCAAACATCAAACAGTGATCTCTCCTCACGGAAAGTTTTCATCTCACTCGTCGATATCTGCGTCAGGGCCCTGTCAAGCTAGGAGTTTGGTCAATTAGTTTGATCGATTTGTCAGTAAAGCATCCGTAGAGTATTAAGGATGTTTGAAACCGGGGGATGCATTTCAAGATCAAGAAGGGAGCAGGATATGTAGTTTACTGAACAGCTTACACTCGTAACAATATCAAAGAAATATGAGCATATGGGTCTGAGAACGAGAAGTAAATAGAAACTGATTACATTCAAATGTGTATGCAGGGGTCGGTGAGAGTTGGAACACATTTCATCTCGGGGAAAAAAAAAGAAGTAACAATAACGTACAACTCCCTCCTTTCTCTTTTATATGTCATTGTTTAGCTCAAAATTTATCACTGAGCTAAACAATGTTTTGATTAAACAATTCGACAGGATGCGGACCGGCTCATCGGTATTGCCCTTGAGCTCACCAACATGATATATAAGAGAACGGAGAGAGTATTACTTGTCTAAACACTGGATTATATATACACGAGGATGTAAGGACCAGACAATTTATCCTACAGAACTAGAGCAAACTAGCGGCATTCATTTATTATCTGAAAGCTAAGCTGTAATGCAGCTGGATAACGGCAATCCACCATTATTCATTATAAAATCTCACAGCATAGGGCTGGAAGACATCAGGAATATCATGATGATCAAGTGTGGCTGCTGAAACCGATGGCACAGGAAGAGTTTATGTGGGCTCCTCAAGTTTAGTTGCAGTTTAGTCAAGAATGCTCAAGTTTTGCAATTGCAACCTGCTGGCGTGGCATGTGCAGAGATTTGTTGCCGGCCAAATGCAATCAATTTGGTCGACAAAAGCACCATTTGTGCACTGAACACAAAAACCAACACGAACCTAAGCTGTGTACTGTTTCTTAATAAGATCATTTGATGTATTGCACAAGATCAACTACTTTCACTGTACAATATGCACACTGCAGGCTGCATTTCATTGCAGGAAATAGACAGCAGCAGTTCCAATCTATCGATAAAAGACTTCATTGAAAATCAGACATCAGGAATAAAATGTTTTTGCAGCACAAATATTTGGCATAACAATGATGTTCTTTTAATCAAAAATCATAACAAAACATGTTTCCAAAAACGATCATTGCAGTACAAATATTTGGCGTAAAAATAATGTCTTTTTAATCAAATCCGTGGTTATTTTAATCAAAAATCATAACAAAACATGTTTCCAAAAATTTTTTTAGAGTTCAAGGGCCGAAGGCCCCAGTCGAATGCATTACCATAAGACCAAGTAACAATTTACAGCACCGTTGGCTACCATTACAGGATCGCACTTCTGAGCTCTCTCAGGAACAGAAATATTCGACCCAAAAGTCAGTAACATGCCACAAGCAGAGAGTAAAAAACCGGGAAACTAAAAAAGCTGAAGCCTTTTTCCAGGTACTTTCGGTTCGTATCTCCAGGCCTTGTTGCTTCTCGCCATCACCCCTCTTGAAGACAGGGCACCATCTTCAGATTGGGCTCGTCCTCTTCTATCAGCAAGTGCTTGTTCATATGCAGATTCTCTCCGGTCTTCTTGTAATCACCATCAACGATGAGATCCACCGCTCTAGTTCTTCTAGATACCCAACCGGGCACAGGATCTTCCACTGCTGTACCAGAGCTATTATCTTCTCCAATAAGCATTTCATACTCCTCCATTCTAATCTCTGAAAGCAAATACTATTTCTTAGTTTCCCCAAGGCCCAAAGAGCAGCAGAGCTAAAGATATTCAACACTACAAAATTTTTCCTACTCAGCCAACACTGTCCAATTGATTCAAAATTCATCCCTATCTCTCTACCAGCTACTTCAGACACATTCTTCCACATTACATTTGGCAACCACACAATCAAAGAAAAGATGCACGGCTGACTCTGGCTCCTTACAAAACAGGCAACACTTATCATCCAGATTTTTCCTTTTAGCAACATTGTCTCTAGTCAAAACCCTAGAGCCAGAGGACAAAATGGATTCTGGGGGGAACTTTAATGAACCAAACTGCAGGTGTATGAACTGGAGTAACCCCACCATCATTGATTATTCTATACAAAGACTGTGAAGTATACTTCCCATTAGGTGTATATTGCCAAATCAACTCATCATCTGCACTAGAGAAGGAGATGGTGGAAGCTAACTCCACCACCTCATACCAGAGATGCATCATCCTATCAGTAAAGGTTCTAGTAAAAGTGCACTTAAGTGTTTCTCCATTCCATAGCTGCTCTATAGTACCAGATTTTTCATTCACAAAACGATAAATGTCCCAAAACTGTATTGCTAAGCTTGAAGTGCCCAACCAGTTATCCTCCCAGAATTTTATCGTTTTTCCATCCCCTACACGCCACCTAAACCCCATTTTAGCAGCTTTGGCTGCCCACATTACTCCTTTAAGGAATTGTGACCCCCCATCAGTTGGGGTACAGAAAATGTTAGGATTACTAGTCCTGTACTTATGGTCCATTACTGCCCTCCACAACTTTTCACTATCATTCTGGTACCTTTGTAACCAAGAGCCTAACAGGCACATATTCAGGTTTCCGAAAATGTATCATTGCAGTTAGAAGATCCTGCCAAAAAGGGTACAGCAGTTAGAAGATATACACAAACCCATGCACAGAAATTAGTTATCGATACAAGCACGCAAATACATCACTGCAGTCAGAAAATCTTGCCAAAATGGAAAAAAATAATTCAGAATCGAGGGAGTATCTGTTTAGTGTGGATTAGCAAAGATGAAAGCGGTTACACCTGAGAACATGTATGGATGCAGCCGGAACATTTCGTCAGGGCAGATATATATGGCATGTATATCATAAGATTTGGGGATTGGACATACTATCATAAGTTCATAATATAACCCGCTAGTTATATGTTTTGCTACTTACAAACGGCTGACATGGCCACTGGCCCATGCCTGCTTCGAATTCTGCTGATGTATGGCATAATTGCTTCCAGCCAACTCTATTGAGCGTCCGCAAATCAACCGTAGCTTGAGTAGGTTCGTCACGGTGGAACCAAACCACCCGGGTTCAAGCCCTAAAGTTGGCATGGATATTGCATTTACGTCTAATTATTCTTTCGGTGGGAGACATTGCCCTCATCGACAGCGAGAAACCTGTGGTGATTTTGTAAATCTCAAAACAAAGCCGGTCCATTCTTTCGAAAGCGCTCATAGGGGGTAAGGCAAGCATATACGTATTTAGTAGCTGAGTCTATACTATGTTGCTTCACAAAACAAAACAAAAAACTCAAAATTAGGGCCCCCAAGATGTATTAGGTCAAAGAAAAGTATCCCCAGGAACCAAGAAGCTTTTCTCAGTTCTGGCTGCTGATCTCATCCTTGCTGGTCCTTTTATATCTTTGACTTTAGAAATGGAGATGCAATCATCATGGATTATATAAATTGCACGATTGAGGAGAGCTTCAACATTCGCGCTCTATTGGAGATTTGTACGAGGCGGGGACCGACGATGTGAGTGGAAAGCTAGGGAGCTGGTGCCGGTGTGGTGTTACAGAGCGGGTCGGCTGTAGCGTGACGTGCAGATATTCTGGTGGGTTGTTTTAGTTTATCAAATTTATTTTTCCCTTACATTTTTTGGAGTTGGATTGAAATGAGATGTTATTTGAACTTAATGAAACAAAACTATACCCATTGTAAATTGTTTTTATTCTATTTTATATTTTTCAATGTTTTAAATATATTAGTTTAACAATTTTGTAATACTATTTTAACATTTAGTAAAAAAATTGACCTAGAATTTCGGAAATCTTGAACTAGTTTTAAAAAAATTTAGCCTCCATTTTGAAATATTGACCTAGAGTGTGTGAAATAAAAGGAAAGAAAAATCAAATCTGGCTACTCAAATCTGACTTGCTTCTCTTCTCACCCCGTCCAAATACAGGGCCGTTGTTGGGCGGTCCATCACGGCAATCCTGGCTGTGCGAGTGCGACCACTAGCCCATCCTTGGATAACTCCTGGGCAATCATTTGCCTGGTCGTGCTTAGAATGTATTTTAGCCAAGATGATGAGCCTCTCCGGGCTCTCTCCTCCATTTACTTTCAGAGTTGTACATGTGTATCTTACTTGTATTAGTCTATAAGGGAACAACAACGTAAACTACTCTGACACGCTAGACAATCTGCAGTAACTGGTCATTTTTTTTTTTGAAGTGAAAGCAGGAGGTGTTCTACCATTTCATTAAAGGAGGATAACTGATCATCATCAGAGTCACGCATAATCTGAGCTGACATAGGATAGGACTTCTGTTTAACCCCCCTCCCCTTTTAACTAAGGCACTCTTCAAGTTGAGATTGCAGCATAGTCCCTCATAGGTTTTCTAAGGAAGTGCTTCAATAAACACACGTGAAATTTGGTCAGATGTACCTATGAATCTGTCTTCCAACTGTCCACGAGCTACTATATCTCTGACACAGTGAAAACCCACCTTTATATTCTTATTGCAAGCATTGAGAATTGGGTTTACTGTCAGACAGGTAACTCCCAAATTATCACACCACAAACATGGTACTCTAGACTGAAAAATTCCCAACTCTTTCAATACTATCTGGAACCAAAGTACTTCAGCCGTAGCATCTACCAATGCCTTCGACTCAGCTTCAGTACTTGATCTTGCGACAATAACTGTTTTCTTGAGCTTCATGATACAACATTTGTTCCAAAATCAACATTAAAACCCTAAGTTGATGTTATCAAAGCATACTCTCTCTCTCTCTCTCTCTCTCTCTGTGTGTGTGAAGCTTTTTCTGAAAGTGTTAATATTAATTTGTATGAAGTTATGTCCAATTAGTGTTCAAGTACGATATAAACGAGGTATATAACCAACAACGGCTACACTTTTAGCTTGATCCTCGATGACTTAACAACACAATACAGGATTCCACATTGCACACTCAACTCGTTCCATGGTTCATCAGCACATGATGTATTTTAGTTAGGGTCAGTCTCCTTTACCTTAATGGCATCAACAAATCCTGATGAGCAATATCTGTCCGATATTAATAACAATACATGAAGAAAGAGACACAACTTTATGTCTGTAAATAGGTCCAAACCTTCACGAGTACAATAATAGCATATACTGAAGATATAATTACAATGCTCAAGTGAAGACACCATGCGCAACTAGACGTACAGCTGCCAAATCTTCACTAAACTTAAGTATAGCAGTGATGCCAGTTTAAGACCACTGCATGTCATGAGTTTTAGTTGAACTGTATCACACAACCTCAAAGTCAGGTACGACGTACTGAAGAAAGAGGGCGCATAATTTTCTTTTCGTTAATCATGAAAGACAGGCTAAACACAAGAGGGATACTGAGAAGAAGAAACATGCAGCTTGATGATTATAGATGTGAAATGTGCATAT